>JAHCHA010012935.1:0-32418 GCA_027742795.1 Vigna hirtella
ATGGTCCACCATGTGGACCAAAATGACGACGCAGATACTGAATGTCGTGCTCCACATGCTCAACTCGAGCATCAATAGTATCGAAGCGGTCACCCATGTTCAGCTCCAATTGTTCAAATCTTGCATTCATGCTATTGAAGCTGTCCCCAACAAATGTTCGGAGATCGTTTATCCCTGTCATGACCTCATCAAATCTACTAGTTCGTTGAACTGGTGGTAGTTGTAGTTGAGGAGGTGGTTCATTTTGAGGTTGAGGTGGAGGAGGAGAATTTCTGTGCACCCATCTGTTGTCAGCATTTTTGGTCAATCCAAATGATTGTATGACTCCTCCTGCTATTGTCCAATGTCTAGAAGGTGGGACTGATATTTCATCCTCCAGTGGAACTTGAAAATGTTCCAGGATGCGGGTGACCAAAGTTGGATATGGTAAAGGAGCACCTGGCCTCAAAGCCTTCTTCATCCTATGTCGGATGAGATGGGTCCAGTTTATCTGCTTTGCCGTCATTATAATCCACATTAACAGAAGATCTTCCTCAGTTGCCTGTGCAAAGTTAGAAACACGTGGAAACAAAACACGACATATAGTATAATGTAATACTCTGGCCTCAGCTGTCATATTCCCTGCTAGAATTCTATTGGTAGGGGGATTGTGTGGCAAACAAATTAATTGTCTGGCTATGTCTATATTGTATTCATTGGTCCAATCCTCAAATAATTTCCCCTCAAAGGGCAACCCAACAGAGGGAAGATCAGCTATAGAAGCAAAAATGCTGGGTTTGATAATAATTTTGACATTCTTGACCTCAGTTTTAATTGTGCCATTGTCAGAAAATTTGAGGTTACTATAAAAGACACGTACCAAATCAGGATAATATGGAGCAAAATCGCAGCAAAATTCATCCAATCCTAAATTTTTGACCATGCCATAAAATTCAAAAGTTTCGGGTTCAAAATAATCGTCATCTAGATATTTTGGCTCTATGATTTGACGGTCTTTGAATAGGGAGAAATACCTTTCCGCTAGTGCAGGAGTTGAAAATTGAAGATTTGGTTGTTCAGCAGTGGGTGATGGTGGTGGTGAGGGTGACGGTGAGTTTTCTTCCGGTGAATCTTGACGGCGGCGACGTCCCCCACCTGTAGAAGATGACCCCCTTACTCTTTGCCTTTTTGAAGATCCCGCCATTTGAAAATGTAATCGGTGGAAATTGAAGGAAATGGAAAGGGGAGTGAAAATATGGTGTTTTGGAGTGAAAAAGAGTGAAAAAGGGGGAAGATATGGTGATTTTCGAGCTTGGAGAAGATGGAGAACGGTGGGAGGCGCTGCTGCTGGTGTGGGAGTGTTGTGGGTTCGTGAGGAGAGAGAAAAAATAGTATTTATAGACTAGGGTTTTGGACTGGTAATCGATTACGGGTTATTTGTAATCGATTACCAGAGCCACGGGTAATCGATTACGAAAACGCTGTAATCGATTACCAGGGTATTTGGTTATGTATTAGAAGCAGTCCTGTATGAGCCTTCACATTTACTTTCTTGTAATCGATTACGCAAATGGTGTAATCGATTACCAGTAAGTCTGGTGATGCACAAATCAAATTATTTTCTAAGTCTGTAGACTGGTTATCTGGTAATCGATTACAGCAATCCTGTAATCGATTACCAGTGTCCTGGCTGGTGAATTACACCAAGTATTTCATATATTGTTTAGGGTTTAGCATTGTTTGAATGTATTATCTATGATAATTGTTTTTTATAAATAATTGAATGCAATAATAACATCAGAGGATAACAGTTTTTTATGATATAATTGGGATTGATTAATTAAAACCACATGAAAAATAACCACATATTTATAAATAAAGAAAGCAAACAGTCTATCTATGTCCTCCAGTCCCACAAGGTGGTCTTCGTCGTTGTCGTTGGCCTCGCCTTTGTGGTGGTATTTGTAGTGTGGGATTGTGCGTTTGTTGGTCTTCATCCGTGGGATTACTTTCGTTGGACTGTTGAAGGTTTTGAAAATCACTTGTCGGTCGATACACGTTATGTGAGGATGAAATGCCACGGTATGAAGATGGTGGAGTCATTGTCGACGTTCGAAAAAAATTGTAAGGACCTCCACTTAACGGTGTTGATGGTGGAAAGGCGAAATAAGAGGTCTGAACCCCAGGATATGTTGATGTCGGTGGGATGTTTTGATGAAACCTTGAATTTGCAGGTGGATGTTGATAGTTGACATAGTAAGAGGCAGACCTTTGTGGATCATGAGTCGAAGAAGATGCACGGTTTTGAGATGGTGGGTGGAACTGTTCGTCTTGGTCCATGTCACCTATTGAAGTCGTGCCCCCCCTCACAACTTCCCTTTTGTATTTTTTTTTTTTATTTTTTTCTTCCTATGATTTATGTATTTCATTTTTTATTTATTTATAAAGTATATTATTATTATAAATAGATATTTTACGTCATTTATTTATTATCAACAATTAAAGTATTAATATTTTTCAATAGTTACAAATGGCAGAAAAGCTTTTGAGAGGACACTGCAAAGCTAGTCACAGTGCTCGATTAGTGTTTAGTACATCCTATTTCAGACCCTAACCTTCTCATGTGATGAACGTTTAAACTGTATAAGAACTTCATTTTGCCATCCAAAGTGCACCTCCAAGACATTCAACTACTTCTCAAATCTTACAAAGTCTTCAAAGTGCACGTCCAAGACCTCTCCTACTTCTCCAATCTTGCAAACTCTTCCCAACAATTATTCAAATATGGCATCAGGAAACTTACCAGGATCTTCATCATCGCAGTTCATCGATGAAGAACCTATAATATTGGATAACGTTGATGACTTCAGCAGCGATGATGAATTAGACAACATACTCGAAGATGTCAACAACGACGACGACCACATCACACAATCATCTACACATGTCGTTCCAGAGTTGAATCAAGGTATGCAGTTCCAGTCAAAGGAGGAAACTATTCTTGCAATCAAACATTATCACATAACCAACGGTTACAAATACACCGTTGTTGAGTCCAAACCCAACATTTATGTTATTCGTTGTCTGGAATATCACAATGGTTGTCAATGGCGTCTGAGGGCAGCTTATAGCAAAGTCCGTAAATATTGGGAAATCAAAAATATAGACGGACAACACTCGTGTTTCTCAACAATACTATCTCAAGATCATACAAATCTTGATAGTAGTCACATTGGCACGATCATATCAAATTCAATCCGGACAAATCCATCCATTCCAATCAAGAGTTTGATTGCAGATATTAAGGGTCGATTAGGATATTCTGTGTCATACAGAAAAGCTTGGATCGCTAAACAGAAGGCTCTTGCTATGGAGTTTGGAGACTGGGAGGACTCCTATAACCACATGCCGAGGTGGTTGCATGTCGTCAAGGACTCAAACCCAGGTACAATTTTACAATGCACTGGTTCTCCGGTTCATATTGATGGACAAACCGACAATAATTGCTATATTATGGAAAGAGTTTTCTGGTCTTTCGGTCCTTGCATAGAAGGATTCAAATACTGTAAACCCATTCTCCAAGTTGATGGTACATTTCTTACGGGTAAATATCATGGAACTTTGCTCACCGCCATAGGTCAAGATGGCAATAGAAATATTTTCCCATTGGCCTTTGCCATTGTAGAAGGTGAGACAAAGGAGGCTTTGATATGGTTCTTTCAACTACTTCGAGAACATGTTTGCCATCAACAAAATATTTGCATCATCACTGACAGAGGAAAGGGTATACTATCCGCCTTAAGATCAGAAGAAGTTGGTTGGGAACAAGATGGTTTGAACTCTGTCTATTGCATACGTCATCTGGCATCCAACTTCAACAACAAATTCAAAAATCACGACCTCAAAAAACAATTCATCAATTTAGGTACTACTACAAACATTCTTGAAACACTTTTACTATCAAACATTATGTTACAAATATTGAATTTATTTGTATATTACATCATTACAGCTTACGAGGTCAAGCAACCAACAGTCACGGCAAAACTTGCTGCATTGAGAAACCAATACCCACAACAAGTTCAATGGATAGATAAAATCCCATTACAAAAATGGTCTCAGGCTTTTGATGGAGGGAGAAGATATGGACATATGACCACTAATCTTGCTGAGTGCACCAACTCCATTTTAAAGGGAGCACGTTCATTACCAATATGTGCTCTAATCAGAACAACATTTGAGAGGACACAATCATGGTTTGTTGAACGCGGATTAAAGGATAACTGTATGCTACAAGCAGGACACCAATTTCCTGAAGAAATTGCCGACATCATTAGGAAAAATCAACAACAATCCGCATTTTGTCATGTTCATCGCTACAACCGTGAAAATTCTGAATTTGATGTTCAGGAAATTTCAACACCTCACCACTACCGCCCTGTTCCACTTTCCTACAAGGTCAGCCTAAATGAATGGTGGTGTGATTGTGGTCACTTCCAGGCTACTCGTCTCCCATGTCATCATGTCATTGCTGTTTGTGCATTTTCGCATATCCCACTAACCCAAGTCATCGATCCAGTGTACAGTCTTAACAACATTTTCAAGGCATACGAAGTGCAATTTCACCCAATCCAAAATCAAGATTATTGGTCTGCGTATACAGGTCCAAACTTCATACCAGATCCTACAATGCGACGCAAGGCATCTGGAAGACCATTTACAAATAGGCTTCATAATGAAATGGATCAATCCAATCCAGATAAGCCAAAAAAATGCTCTTACTGCCGCAACGAAGGTCATCATAGGGGAAATTGTCCCTTTCGTCATTAGTTTTTTCTTAATCTTACTCAATTGTAATCAAATCCATTATTCATATATTAATATTAATATTTCTTATTGCAGATATTTATTTTCTCTTCTCGTATAACACAACCAATACATAACATATGTAAAATGCAAAATCATTTTCTACAACCAACCAAAAACACACTGGTAATCGATTACACGTTCATTGTAATCGATTACCAGAGTGGTTCTTGGATCACAAACACACTGGTAATCGATTACAGAAGTGTCGTAATCGATTACCAGTCCCTTTTCTGCCTATTGATTTGAAGTCCTGCAGGGTTACCATTTCACCAGTCTGTAATCGATTACCAGTACCTTGTAATCAATTACAGGACCCCGAAGTCGTTTTTGGGGTGCACGACTTCACACTATTCACATGAACAGTGTGAAGTCGTGCAGGGGGGCACGACTTCTTTATTTGAAGTCGTTTTGACCCCACGACTTCACTTTTGGTCAAAATCTGCCTATTTTGGTAATATTTAAGGCATTTTTGCCTACTTTGGTGAAAAAACCCTCATACACCGAACGCCACGACACCGACATCATCGTTATTGCCCCCGGACAGAGTGCTGACGTGTTATTCACAGCGAACCAACCCATCGGTTCGTACTACATGGTAGCCTCTCCTTACGTTGTTAATTTCGATGCCTTCAACAGGAACATAGCTCGTGGCACAGTTATTTACGACAATGCGCCACCATCATCAAAACCCATGATGCCAATTCTACCACCCGCCACCGACACAGAAACGGCTTTTAAATTCTACAACTACGTGACGAGCAAGGTGGGGGCCCCACACTGGGTTCCGGTTCCACTTAAAGTTGATGAACACATGTTGGTTACCATTGGATTTGGCCTAGAATTATGTGATTCCAAGAATGCTTCCAATAACACGTGTGCTGGCCAATTTCGTCACAGGTATTCTTCGAGTATGAACAACGAGTCGTTTGCGATCCCCCCGGGTATAAAGATGTCTATGTTGGAAGCGTTCTACAATAATGTGAGTGGAGTGTACACTACAGATTTCCCTGACAAGCCTCCACTTAAGTTTGACTTCACGAATCTGGACAATGCTAAGAATATGAGCCTTCTGTTTGCTCCAAAATCAACCAAGGCGAAGAAACTCAATTTCAATTCAACTGTTGAGATTGTGTTTCAGAATACAGCACTTCTTGAGGGGCAAAACCACCCCATGCACCTTCATGGTTATGACTTTCACGTTTTGGCTCAAGGGTTCGGGAATTTTAACAACGACACGGATAGAGCCAAGTTTAATTTGGTGAATCCGCAATTACGTAACACTTATGGTGTGCCTCTAGGAGGATGGGCTGTTATAAGATTCCGAGCAGATAATCCAGGTATGGAGTCTCTTTATTTGTTTCGGTAACTTTTTATTTGACATTGGTAAACTTTCAAATCAGGTTAAACTAAACTAAATATCATGCAAGTTAAAATTAAAGTAACATTTTTGAGATGTAGCTGTATGAAGTAGACATGCTCTAATGAGTTGGTTTACTTACAGGGGTTTGGCTCATGCATTGCCATATGGAAGATCATGTGCCGTGGGGACTAGCCATGACTTTTGAGGTCGAGAATGGACCAACGCCTTCAACTTCAGTCCCTCCACCACCTGCTGATCTGCCTAAATGTTAACCAAGTTGTTGATGGCAGCACTCACACATATTTGATAGAAAAAAAGAAAAAAATTGACACCACCTGTCTCTCGATTTCTTCTAGTTGTGACGTAAGCGGTAGCTTATGTTAATGTAATATTGTTGTGTGTGCAAAACGTAATGACATCTTGCCAGAAAAAATAAATTGCAATGTTTAAGAATTTCTAACGGAAATAATGTAGTAACAATTACTTTGTATCCACTACAGGAAATGCCCTAATTACCAAAAGTTGTTATGAAGACCTTGGGCCGTGGATAAAGTTGATATACCAAAGACTTTACCGACAATAATGTGAGATGGTGATTATCGAAGGTTTATGTCTGTCGGTAATGGATAAGCAATTTATCGAAGTCTTTTGCCCGTCGTATACACTTAATGAAATCAGAATTTGGGATTTTCCTCTTCCATTTTCTCCAATTCTCTCCTCGTGAAAGCTTCCCTCCAACTTTCACTCCCAATTTCTCTCCACTCTCCCCCACCCTAATCTTTGTCTCCCTCTTTTTCGAGCCATTGTTTCTCACTTTCTCGAGCCCCTCTTTGTTTACGACGGTGGTTTGGCGGCGTGAGGAGGTGTTGTCGCTGCGTCAAGGGGTGGTGTTGCGATGTGGGAAAAGCTTCTAGCTGGCGAGGGAGGCTAATCTAGGGTTGTGTAACGAAGTGACTTTCGCTATGTGAGAAGGGCTTCGCGAGAGAGGGTATCGGAGATGCTAATACACCTAGGGTTGTCGTTGCCGTATAGGTAAGTTATTTCTTTTGTGAATGGGGTTTGCATGGTTTTGAATTCGAAATCTACAATGGGATGTGTTTCTCCAATTCAGGAGGGTCATGCCCTGTGTCACATTGTTGCTTTAATTTTGGCTTGATTTATTTCATGTTAAGCTACAAATCCCTTGTGTCACTATCTCTCAATTTTGTGCTCTGCTGTTGAAACGGTGATCTTCGATTATCTGGTTTTGAAAGTTATCTTAGCTAATATATGCTTTTGTTATATTGAAACAAATTATTGCTTGTTTTTGTAACTAAATTTATTAGAGATTAAATTTGTTGATTTCTCAAGTTTCTGATTTCCATGACTAAGGGTGTAGAGTATTTGAAATTAGAATGGGGGTTGAATCTGTTTTTATTGTGTCGTGTGTATAATCATTCTTTAATTGTTAGTTTTTGTTCCACTGGCACCTGTTATTGTTAAAAAAAGTCTTTAATTACGAGCATTTTGTAATGCCCAGAATCATTTGCAAAAATGTTCAACAACCCCACTTATGAGTCCCTTGGTTCCAATTGTAGTCTAAATCTGGCAGAAATCAGGTGCTTAGTTGAGTGCCTTACAGGATTGTGAGAGAGTGATGATAAGATGATGAGGCTCGGGTTTGTAGGTGATTGAGCATTCAACATTTAATGGTAATCCAAGATTTTTAGCAACAAATTCTAAATTTTCAGATGAGATAACAGAGAAAAGAGAAAAGAGAAAAGAAGAATTAAGAATACTTTTGTAAAGTTTTACTGAATTACAAACATGGACCCAAGGAATAAAGATAGACTCCTCCTTCTAAAGGATTCCCATCACAAAGTGTTTTCCTTATTTATAATAATACACTTAACACTATATTCCCAAATGTTAAATAAAAATGCATCCCCTTCTACCTTTTCTCCTATTATAACTATGCCTTTTTCCCTTAACAACATCAAACTAACTAATTTGGTAACTTGTGACCAGTGTTATTAGTATCATACAATTTGTCAAACAATAAACATAATTTGAGTTAGTGGAAAAGGAATCAGTAAGTGGATCATTTTGGATCATATTTTAGCTTTTGAGTTTTAAACCATCACTTTTTGAGTTAAAATGGAAGTGGAGTGGTGATTTTGAATTGCAAGTTGTTTATAACTCACTTACGAGTTTAAAGACAATTAAAATAATCAAATAAAGTTGTTTGAACTTTCAGTTGAGTGTTTAAAACACTTTCATACGTTTTTGGGTATCAAACCACCAAATTAATAACTTTTTCTGGTGCAGTATTCATTTTAAGCTATTGTTTGATTATAATCTTTACCTAATGGTGTAATTTGTTGCATAAATTGGCTATAGCAAGGGTGATTTTCGAATTTCACTTTTTTTTATGCTATTGGAAAGCTTGAACAAGCTTAAATTGGTGTTCTAAAGTTGATAGCATTGTTCATTTGGTCATATTTTAGCTTATATGCAGATTTGGTCTTTAAACCATCACTTTTTGAGTGAAAATGGAAGTGGAGTGATGATTTTGAATTGCAAGTTGTTTATAACTCATTTCAGAGTTTAAACACAATTAAAATAATCAAAGAAAGTTGTTTGAACTTTCAATCGAGTGTTTAAAACACTTCCATACGTTTTTGGGTATCAAACCAACAAATCAATAACTTTTTCTGGAGCAGTATTCATTTTAAGCTAATGTTTGATTATAATCTTTTCCTAATGGTGTAATTTGCTGCATAAATTGGCTATAGTAAGGGTGATTTTCGAATTTTGCTGCTTTTATGCTATTGAAAAGCTTGAACAAGCTTAAATTGGTGTTCTAAAGTGGATAACACTGTTCATTTGGTTATATTTTAGCTTATATGCATATTTGGTTTTTAAACCATCACTTTTTGAGTTAAAATGGAAGTGGAGTGGTGATTTTGAATTGTAAGTTGTTTATAATTCATTTCAGAGTTTAAACACAATGAAAATAATCAAATAAAGTTGTTTGAACTTTCAGTTGAGTGTTTATCATGCTTTGGTATGAATTAATAAGTAAGATTATTATATGTTGGTATTTAAAGATTATTATATGTTGCAAATGTAAGTTTTTGGAGGAAGACTCAGTGTTCAATTATTAGAAGTTGGTGCAAATTTTTGAGGTTTTGCAAATTAAGAGAAGTTGAGCATCTGAAAAAAGTATGTAGTCAGTAATATTTAATTGTACTTTTGAAAGTCCTGTTATTGTTGCCTGAATGTGCAATTATTGTAAACCTTGTTAGGTATGTGCTGATTTTAGCATTGTAGATAACTTTATTGCAATATTTTGAACTGTCGACTTGTATTTGATATAAATTGTGATTTGTATGGTCAAAAACTATATAACAGACTATAATTTGAGGCTTAGGTTCATCTTTTTGCATGAACTTTGTTTGTTTCTTTGTATGAAAATGCCTTTTAATTTCTGCCTCTGGGTTCCTCTCTTGTGTTGCTTGGTTCCAATCCCTTTGTTGAGCAGGGATTGTCTGTAATAGTCCTCCTTAATAAACTTTCAGAAACAGAGAGTGTGTGAGACCCAATCACAATGCTCCAAACTTGATCTCACTTTCTCCCTCTCTGTCCAACATCCAAGCACATTTAAAATATGTCTTATTGTTTGACCAAAAAACAAATAATACTAAAGTAGCCTAAGAAACTACAAAGACACTGTTCTAACAAGTTTAGAACGGTAAAACCTAGCTAATAAAAAAATGATACTACCAAAAGTACCTAAAACTCAAAATATGACAACCTAGAACCTAAAACTAGTAAGTAGAATAGGCTAAAAGTGCTAACAATGAAAATTGTTTTGGAATACTTATTGAAACTGTCAAATAACTATCCAAAATAACAACAAAAACAAAATTTGAGTATTGATCACCTAAAAAAGTCTACTAAGAGGTGAGAAATTGGCAATTCACCTAAAGTAGACTAACAATAAGTAATGTTAATATCCTAACAAGTCTAAAGTAGTGAAATGAAGGTAGGAAACTACTCAAATTAGAACAACTATCTTAAACTCAATTTTTGAGTACTTAGAACCTAAAAAAGTCTACTAAAACCTCGAAAGGTCTACTAGAAATGCACTAGAATGGTCAATTTTGCAAACAACACTAAACTAGCCTAAGAAACTTCAAATAAATTGTCCTGACAAGTTTAGAATAGTAAAACAATGCTAATTAGAAACTCACACTACAAAAACAACCTAGAACTCAAAATATGACACCCTAGAACCTAAAACTAGTTACTAGAATAGGCTAAAAGTGGTCATAATGCATAGTGTATTAAATTACTAACCAAAACAGTAAGAAAACTATCTACAAAAGTTTTAAAACATAAAAGAAGGATAAAAATGAGGGCACAATTCGAAAATATAAAGAAATACAAGATTTACTATTGAGGACCTAAAATTACACTACAACATGGTAAATGTGGTAAGAATGAAGATGTGCAATCTGTAAAAAACACCTATAAGTATCTACACAAGTTTTTACCACCTAAAAATGACTAAGATTGGACTCAAGAATTGATTCCTAACACAATTTCTTGAAATCACTACTAAAACCTCAAAAGGTCCACTAGAAATGCACTTTAATGGTCAAATTTTGCAAACCGCACTAAACTAACCTAAGAAACTTCAAAGAAATTGTCCTAACAAGTTTAGAATGGTAAAACAATGCTAATTAGAAACTCACACTACAAAAATAACCTAGAACACAAAATATGACACCCTAGAACCTAAAACTAGTTACTATAATAGGCTAAAAGTGGTCATAATGCATAGTGTATTAAAGTACTAACCAAAAGAGTAAAAACACTATCTACACAAGTTTTAAAATATAAAAGAAAGATAAAAATGAAGGCAAAATTCGAAAATACAAAGAAATACAAGATTTGACTATTGAGGACCTAAAATGACATTACTTAAAACCTAAAAAGTCTACTAAATAGGTGACAATTTCGAAATTGACCTAAAGAAACCTAAGAATGTGTAACTTTCTTATCCTAACAAGTTTAAAGTACTTAAATAAAGCTAAGAAAGATGTCAAATTGGATCAAGTAGCTAAATCTCAAAATTTGGCTACTTAAACCTAAAAAGTGTATTAAATAGGTGAGAAAATGGTAATTCACCTAAAGTAACCTAAGAATGTGTAATCTTGTTAATTATCCTAACAAGTTTAAAGTACTTAAATGAAGCTAAGAAAGATGTCAAATTGGAACAAGTAGCTAAATCTCAAAATTTGGCTACTTGAAACCTAAAAAAGTGTACTAAATAGGTTAGAAAATGGGAATTGACCTAAAGTAACCTAAGAGTGTGTATTCTACACATCCTAACAAGTTTAAAGTTGTTAAATGAAGCTAAGACACATGTAAAAATAGATGAAGTAGCTAAATCTCAAAGTTTGTCTACTTGAAACCTGAAAAAGTAGATGAAGTAGCTAAAAATCACTACTCAAACCTCAAAAAAGGTGTACTACAATTGCAAACTGCACTAAACTAGGAAAAGAAATTATCCTAACAAGTTTAGAATGGTCAAACCTAGTTAATTAAGAACTCACACTACAAAAAATACCTAAAACTCAAAATATGACAACCTAGAAACAAAACGTAGTACCTAGAATACACTAAAAGTGCAAAGAATGCAAAGTCTATTAAAGTAATAACCAAAACAGTAAACTAACTATCTACACAAATTTTAAAAGATAAAAGAAAGATAAAAAATGAAGTCTCAATTCAAAAATAAAAAGAAAAGCAAAATTTGACTATTGAACACCTATAAATAGACTAGAATAGGTGAGAAATTCGAAATTTACCTAAATTAGCCTAAGAATGTCTAATCTTCATATCCTAACAAGTTTAAACTAGTAAAATGAATGTAAGAAAGATGTCAAATTGGATCAAGTACCTAAAACTTAAAATTGGTCTCTTTAAAACCTAAACAAGTGTACTAAATAGATGAGAAATTGGCAATTAGTCCTAAAGTAACCTAAGAGTGTGTATTCTACACATCCTAACAAGTCTAAACTAGTGGAATGAAGCTAGGAAACTTGTCAAAATAAAAGAATTACCTCAAACTCAAAGTTTGAGTATTTAGAACCTAAAAAGTGTAGTTAAAGGGTGACAAATTTCAACTATACCTAATGTACACTAATTTTAAGTAATGTTAACATCCTAACAAGTCTAAACTAGTGGAATGAAGCTAGGAAACTTGTCAAAAGCAAGTAATTACCTCAAACTCAAAGTTTGCATATTTAGAAACTACAAAATGTAGTTAAAGGGTGACAAATTACAACTAGACCTAATGTACAGTAATTTTAAGTAATGTTAACATCCTATTAAGTCTAAACTAGTGGAATGAAGCTAGGAAACTTTTCAAAAGCAAACAAGTACCTAAAACTCAAAGTTTGAGTATTTAGAACCTAATATGAGGATTATTTTTTCTATACTAGATAATTTGAACTAAGCTTACTTTGAAATCATGGATTTGTATGTATTATATATCCATGCTTTTGTTGTGCAGGTGTGACTTATTGATCACAATAAATGTTTATTGTATGTTCATGTATGTGTTGTATATTGATGTATATATTGTATGTTCTTGTATATTGTATGTTCATTTATTAGGTTACAAGTTGATTAAGTTAAGTAGCATTTAAAATCCTATGGTACTACACACATTCTTAATGGAAAGAGAAGGGTAAAAGTAGTATAAACACTTAGAACCTACAAAATATGTGGAAGTACTCTACAAAAGAGAACTTCAATAATAATAAGTTGTCTCCCCGAAATTTAATACACAACCCCTTAGGATGTCTAAGGCATTTCAATACTGAAGACTTCTCTTTGCATGCCCTTATTGTATGCCTATGACAGTAGTGGTCAAATTGCCTTCCATGTTCGACTTAAGTAGTAATAGGTTTATTACTTATGTCACATGGAGTGTTGTTGTTTTGGCTAAGTTTTTCTTTGTTTGGCTTGTCACAGAACATGACCCATTTTCCCAACCACCATGGATGGATGTACGATCGTTGTTATAGCGAAATGAGAGGTTTGAAGGAAGCTTTTGTCATCGCAGTTGAAGAGTTTGTGGAGACGGCTCGACGATATCAATATTATGCTCTTGATAGAGGGATTCGATGTCCATGCATCAAGTGCGAATGTACAAGGATTTTGAAAGATGAAGTCGTCAAAGTTCACTTATACCAAAAATGGTTCATGCCTAATTAGACGGTTTGGACATTTCATTGTGAAGAAATTCCTTCCACCTCCATTGCAGCTTAAAAGCGGCTTGCATCAGGTTCGAATACTTTTGTTCATACATCTAAGATAGATCAAATTGCCTATATGCAAGAGATGGTCGACAATGCTCTTCGTCGACATGCTGAACAAGAATCAAACGATAGTCATGATGAAGAGTCTCCAAATGAAACCACTTAGAGGTTTTATAATTTATTAGCAGAGGCAAATCAACCTGTATTTAAAGGATCAACTGAGTCAAAATTGTCAGTGTGCATTAGACTGATGGCCTGTAAATCTACTTGGAACGTTCTCAATCAAGCATTGGACTTCATATCAAAATTGGTATTAAATCTGACACCTCCAAACAATTCTTTGTCGACGAATTATTATCAAGCCAAAAGATGTGTTAAATCGCTAGGATTGGAAGCCAAGAAGATTGATTGTTTTGTTAATGAATGTATGCTATTTTATTACAATGACAGTGGCAAAAATGATGCATTGTTGACTGAATGCAAGTTTTGTGACTCACCTCGATATCATACAGTGCATGGAGGACGAAGGCAAAAAAAAAACCAATTCCATTAAAGTCCATGTTCTACTTTCCTATAATTCCAAGATTACAAAGAATGATTGCTTCAATGCAAACATCACAACACATGACATGGCATGATGGTAACAAACCTAAAGGAGTTTTGCGTCATCCTTCTGATAGTGAAGCTTGCAAGCATTTTAATCGTAAACATCCATTCTTTGCTAGTGAACCGCGTAATGTGAAACTTGGTTTATGCTCTGATGGGTTTACGTCGTACATTCAGGTGTCTGCATCACCATATTCATGCTGGCCAGTGATAATTACCCCATACAATCTACCACCTGAGATGTGTATTACAAAGCTTTACATGTTTTTAACGTGTATAATACCAGGTCCATCTAATCTCAAATTAGCGATTGATATTTATTTGGAGCCTTTGGCTGATGATTTGAAGAAGCTATGGAATGGTGTTTGGACGTATGATGTTTCAAGGAAGCAAAATTTCCTTATGAGGGTAGCTTTGATGTGGTCTATTAATGAATTTCTAGCGTATGACATTTAATCTGGTTGGAGCACGCATGGTCGATTAGCTTGTCCTTATTGCATGGAGCATACAAAGTCATTCCAATTTAGTTATGGTTGAAAAAGTAGGTTGTTTAACTGCCATCGACGGTTCTTCCCTATTGACCACCCCTTTAGAAGAAACAAAAAGGCATTTTGCAAAGGGCAAGTTGAAATGGATATGCCCCGCCAAGGTTGTCTAGATCACACGTGTGGAGAAGAGTGAAAGACCCCCGGGAGAAAAGATTTTTCGGGAAGTGTTGAGCGCGGAGTTGATCCCGGACCCTAAGAAACGACCCACTCTGCCAGGGGCGGATGGTAATAAAAACTACGTATATCACAAGAACATGGGCCACACTACAGAAGAGTGTGTAACCCTGAAAGATAAAATCGAAGAACTAATCCGCGCGGGGCAGTTGAAAAATTATGTGCGGGTTGACTGCTCCCAAGCGTCCTTAGACCGACCCAGCCCACGGCGGACAAGCCCTAGGAAACCCGAGAGGCATGGTAGGTCCAGGAACGATCGGGCAGTAGCAGAAGCCACGACCGTCCTCTGCGAGGACACATTAATACAATATCTGGTGGTTTCGCTAGAGGAAGATCTTCTTCGTCTGCCCGGAAGTGTCATGTGCGAGCCTTACAATTCGTTCACTCGATGGACAAGCCCCGGCGGACGATGCCCCCCATTATGTTTTCACATGAAGACTTCCACGCCCCTGATCCCGACCAGGACGATCCGATGGTGATAACGGCGGAAATTGCCCGATACGGTCTGAGCAAAGTGCTGGTGGATCAAGGGAGCTCAGTGAACATCCTTTATTGGAAAACTTTCCAGCAAATGGACATATCTGAAGACCTCATCGTCCCATACAACGAACAGATTGTAGGCTTTGCGGGCGAGAGGGTAGACACTAGGGGTTATGTAGATTTACGCACAAGGCTAGGAACCGGTCGGCACAGTGAGGAGAAGAGGGTCAGATACCTGTTGGTGGAGGCCAATACTTCCTACAATGTATTGTTGGGTCGCCCGTGCCTGAACGCCTTTGGAGCAATTGTATCAACCCCCCACCTTACGATGAAGTATCCCTTGGACGAAGGTACAATTTGTACGGTCCGGGCGGACCAAAAGACGGCTAGGGAATGTTACGCCGCAGGTTTGAAGCTCACACGCGCGTAGTGAGAAGGAGGACGGGTGGTTCCGAGGTAACCATGGCCGACCTCGACCCAAGAACTAACACGAAAGATCGGCTGGAGCCCCTTGGGGAGACGCAACCGGTCCTGATAGGGAAGGACACTTCCCAGACCCCCGTTATAGCTTGGGGGCTAGAGCCTGGGCTGGAGCGGGAGATTCGGTCTGTCCTATGGAAGAACCGCGACTTGTTTGCGTGGACAGTCGTTGATATGCCAGGGATCCACCCCTCGGTCATGTCACATAAGTTGGCATTGTTCAAGGAAGCGCGGCCAGTGGTGCAGAAGAAGCGGCGAATGAGGGAAGAAAAGAGGAAAGCCATAGAAGAGGAGGTTGGGAAGCTGAGGGAGGCCGGGTTCATCAAAGAAGTGACTTAAACCACTTGGCTCGCCAACGTGGTAATGGTGAAGAAGGACAGTGGAAAATGGCGAATGTGCACCGATTACACCGACTTTAACAAAGCCTGCCCAAAGAACTCTCATCCGTTGCCGAGTATAGACGCCATGGTGGACGGAGCCTCCGGTCACCGAATATTAAGCTTCCTAGACGCGTACTCTGGGTGCAACCAAATACCCATGTATAGGTCGGATCGGGAGAAAACGACATTTATCACCGAGAAGGAAAACTTCATTACGAAGTTATGCCCTTCGACTTGAAGAAAGTCGGGGCCACCTATCAACGCCTGATGGATAGGATCCTCGCAGATCAGATCGGCCGGTGCATGGACGTGTACGTCGATGATATGGTCGTCGGCTCAGGTTAGGAGGTATGGAATGCGGCTTAATCCGGCAAAAAGCACGTTTGGGGTGGCTGCTGGAAAATTTTTGGGATTTATGCTCACGGCCCGGGAAATTGAAGCCAATCCTGATAAATGTGCGACCGTGTTGGAGATGCAGAGCCCAATCACTCTCAAGGAAATTCAGAGATTGGTCGGCCGGCTCACAGCTCTATCGCGTTTCATTCCCAAGCTGCCTGAGAGGGTCAAGCTGGTGCTTCGTAAGATGAGGAAGGGACCCGTCATCGAGTGGGATGTCAAGTGCGAGAAAGCATTTCAGAACGTCAAGACAATTCTGATGAACCCGCCGGTGATGAACCGTCCGATACCAGGCGAAGACTAGCAGATCTTCTTGGGTTTGTCTGACTCGGCACTCAGCGCAGTACTAATGCAAGAACGACCCGAGCCTAGACTCGTACACTTCATCAGTCGCACCCTTCAGGAGGTCAAGACGTGATATCAGCAAGTATAGAAGGTTGCCTTAGCCTTGTTGAATGCGTCCAGAAGGCTCTGGCCGTACTTCCAAAGTCACCAAGTTGTTGTTAGGACCGACTTACCCATCTCTAAGATTTTGAGGAAACCGGACCTGGCGGGGCGCATGGTGGCATGGGCTGTCGAATTGTCGGAATTCGGCCTACGCTACGAGCCAAGAGGATCAGTTAAAGGCCAACATTTGGCGGATTTTGCAGCAGAATTACCCCATGCGATCAACGATGAGTGGAACCTGTACGTCGATGGGGCGTTCGGAAGAACAGTGAGCGGAGTTGGTATAGTCCTTGAGGGCCCGAACGGGTTCTTGTTGGAGCACTCCTTAATCTTTAAGTTCAAGGTATCCAACAACCAGGCGTAGTACGAAGCCCAGGTGGCCGACCTGGAGCTCGCAAGAGACATGGGGGCTCGGAAGGTCGTGTGCCGGACGGATTCCCAGCTGGTTGTGGGACAGATGAATGGCGAGTTCCAGGTGAAGGAAGAGCAGCTCCTCCGGTATTTCCATCGAGCGACTGCCCTAGGGAAGCTGTTTCATAAGATCGAAATTCAGCACATCCCTCACGAGGATAAAACCCGAGCGGACATGTTATAGAAGTTGAGTTCGGGGAAGGAGAAGGGGCAATTGACGACGATTATACGCCAAGTTTTGCTACAGTCGTCGGTCGAATGCTTGACGGTGTCTAACGTTGAAGTTGGAGATTGGCGAACAGAAATCCGAACACTAATGACTCAAATGGATGTTGGACAATCGATTAAGTCGGCGGACGCCAAGAGGATCGTTCGTTACCTTATAGTGGGGGACGACCTATACCGTAGAGCATTCTCCACCCCCCTCCTCAAGTGTCTCGGGAAAGAGGAAGCACATTACGTCATGGACTAGCTCCATAACGAGATTTGTGGTTTTCATACCGGTCGCCGAACTGTGAAGGCCCGGATATTAAGGGCGGGATACTACTATCCAACGGTAGAAGAAGATGCTAAGGTATTTGTCGAGAAGTCCCTCAGCTGTCAGGTCCACGCCAACAACACCTATGCACCGCCGCACACCTTGCATACGATAACGTCACTCTGGCCGATCGCGCAATGGGGTATGGATATTGTTGGACCGTTCCCAACGGGCCGGGCGCAGAAGAAGTTTCTCCACGTGGTTGTGGATTATTCCACCAAGTGGGTAGAGGCCGAACCCTTGGCAACCATAACAGCGTCCCAAGTTCAGAAATTCTGCTGGAAACTGGTCTGTCGCTTCGGTCTTCCTCGGACGATCATCACCGACAACGCCCAGCAGTTCATCGATAGGAAGTTGGTCGAGTTTTACAAGGACTTGGAAATTAAACACGTCACTAGTTCGGTGGAACATCCTCACACGAACGGCCAGGTGGAGGCCATGAATAAGACCATAGTGGCCGAGCTGAAGAAGCGGTTGGACGAAAGGAAAGGAGCGTGGGTTGACGAGCTCCCAGAGGTATTGGGGGCTTACCGGTGCACACCACACGGACCGACCGGCGAGACCCCTTCAACTTAACGTATGGCGCGGACGCCATGTTATCGGTCGAGTTGGGGGAACCCTCATTACGACGCCAAATCAAGGATCTTCAGTTAAACGATGAAGAGCTAAGAGTCAAACTTGACTCATTAGAGGAGCGAAGGGATCAGGCAGCATTGAGAGCCGAAGCGTGCAAACGTATGGTGGAAAGAAAGTATAACTCCAAAGTCCAGCACAAGAACTTCCAGGAGGGCGATCTGGTTTGGAGAAAGACGAGGGATGCAAGGCGGACCGCGACGCACGGAAAACTGGCGGCCAAGTGGGAAGGACCTTTTAAGGTGGTGGAAGGAATGGGAAATGGAGCCTACTGGCTGCTGCATACAGACGGACGCCCCATTCCAAATACTTGGAACGCCACTCACTTAAAATTTTATTTCAGTTGGTTAATACCCTTAAGTGTACGCTTCGTCTTCAATGATTAATACAGTGACAGGGTGCCCCACTCTTTTGGCAAAGATCTCTGTGATAAAGTGATGAGTGCATATTTATGCTCACATTTATGCTTTAAAATTCAAATTTTTGATGGGATAATTGTGCTTAAATGGTTGATTTTAAGTGAATTTGTGATGATTGGAATTGTTGGGTTTGGGAAATAAAGAGACGTAAAAACTGGGTTTTAGCGCATAAATTATTCTTGGATGTTCTAATGTTTATTTGTGCAGCTGAGAATATAAGTTTTGTTGGTCCAAATGGCAATTCAAGGCCCAAAATCAGATTTTATTTGGAAAATTCAGAACGGGCTAAAGTGCAGATAGAAGAAATTTCAGGGCATTTGTGCAATTTTGGAAAGTTAGAAAATCTAAAAGATAAAATTCAGTTGTTGAATTTAATTTGGGAATATCAACAGAAAATATCTTCCAAATAATTTTATCATTATCTAAATCTTTTAGTTATTTGGAAGATATAGGATATAAGATAATTGAGTTAATATCTATCAAATATTCTTTAAAACTGATTTAATCTAATGAATATTTGAAAGATATAATATATCAACAGAAAATATCTTATCAACAAACTATTCAGAGTCCAAGCCCAATCAAGCCTATATAAAGAGACCCAAGGGAGGCAGAAAAAGGGACTTCACTTAATTCATTCTCTCATACTCCTCTCACTTTTCTTTCATCTTGTATTCAACTCCATTCATGGAGAGCTAAGCATCTAGGGTTATTCTGCTGTAATTCCATTATGGATTCTGAGGTTAGATTGAGTTAATGCAATTGTTTATTTTGATTATTGATTTAAGTTGTTCTCTCTCTTTGTCTTTCATCTCTCTATCAAATTAAAAGCAAAGATTTTTGCATCATAATGTGTTTGAATCTACATGCATATTGATTATATGAGTTCTAGGGTTTCTAGGTTTAATTGAGAATCTACTTTGATTTAATTTAGGAACTTTCATATGATTAAATGGTTTTTACTATCAATTGAGAATGTACTTTGATTGATTAGTAATAATTTCAACTATAATCAATTGAGAATTTACTTTGATTGATTAGCTTTTAATTTGGTTAGGAGATTTAAGAATAGACATGATTAAACACAATAGAATTTGATTGAGAATGTACTTTGGTTGAATTTATTGTGAATAATCTAGTAAGGTTTTGCATTTGATTGAGAATTTACTTTGGTTAAGTGCATGGTCACCCTCAAATTAATTAAGAATGTACTTTAATTAATTTGAAACTTAAATAATAATCAATTGAACAATTATCTGTGAATAACCGATGATGAATCTATCTTGGAAAAATAGTGGAATTAGCCTATTTCATCATAACTGTTTTTAAGTTTCTTATTTATTCTTTAAACATTCTTCAACCATTACTTTTATTCATAAGCATTGCATAACATTCATAAGAGTCAGATATTCGAAAGCAATTCCGTGTTCGTTGGGAGACGACTCAGGGTTACGTTAACCCTATCTACTTTCTTAAATACTACTTGGCAATACTGAAGTTGCCTTGAAAAGTAGTATTAATTTGATAGCCACAACAACAGCGTATCAAATATTGAATTTTAAAGCATAAATGTGGGCATAAATATGCACTCATCACACCCCCATACTTATCCTTTTGCACTCCTGGGCAAAATTGATTAATTCCAAGACATTGTTCTGAGTCATTTTATTCCATATTTGCATTTGGATCAAAAGAATGAGTAGCACTAGACATAGATCAATCATCTAGACATTACTTTGTCATGGACATGCAAATGAAATCACTCTATTCTTCACACATAAGTTGACCTTTTTTGAATTCCCAAGAAAATAAAATATGAAAGATAATACTCAAGTCAATATGTATCTATTCCTCTCCAACTCTCTCAAGTGTTTTTGGCTTGTGTTTACACTCAAAATACCCATGTAAGTAGACACCCTTGATATTAACAAGACTCTATCATTCACATACTTCAGAAAACATGCAATTATTGATCATGAGGGATTTTTAAAGGTTGTATTAAGGCCAAGGCAAAGGTAGGAAATTTTCTTGGAATTTCTGAGCTTTTGAAATTGATATAGAAAGAGTAATGACACTTGATTTCAAAAACAACTCTATTTCTTGCTCTTTTAAGGAAGATTTTTTTTTCTTTTTCTTTTTTTTTTCTTTTGAAAACTCCAACTTTTCATCTTCCTTTTTGATTTTTTAATTGTTATTTTGTGGGTGAGGTACTCACCCACACACTTATTCCTCACTTTACTTCTAACAGAATTCATTACTCCTTTTCTTTTTTTTATTTGACAATGACTGGAAACAAGAAAAATAGGCTTAAGGCTCAAAGAGGGTTCCAATGGATTAATGTTAGGACAAGTTTATTTGGCCAAGTAGCTAAAACAAGAGATGCCTCAATCGTATCAAATCATGCATATTCACCTCAGTTGCACAACATAGAATCAAGCTAACTATTAGAGTATCAACAAAACATGGGCAAATCACACAAAAAAAAATTGGTTATGGTACATGGTGGTCCATCCTTAACATTAAGTTCAAAACTCACATGGTTCAAATTTCTTTCACAAAAGATTTAATCAGAAAATTCTCAAGTCAACTCAATCAGCAAATCATAAAAGCAATCCATTCATATCAACATGACTCATTTTTTTTTTGAATTCATGATCATTCCAGTTACTGATTCAAACTCTCAAATCCAATGCAAATATTTATTAAAAACAAACAAAATAGACAAACAAAATAGGGAACAAAATTAATTGTTTCCCCACACCCCCACACTTAAACTATGCATTGTCCTCAATGTATGCCTTATATATAAAATGCAAAGAAAAAGTATGAGGGAACTTACCTCCTTCATGGTGGAAGGAATGCTAGTAGGACTTCATTGGAAAAGTCATCCTGGATAGGAATGTTATCTTTTCCCTTTTCAATCCTACTAAGATGGTCAACTACTACATTATGTGACCCACTTCTGTCTTGAATAGGAGTCAACTTGTCCTTCTCGTTCTTGACCATTGTGATTCCATATTTCTCGGGAACCACATGTATAGGGCCCACCCAAGTGCTGTCAGAATTTGAATATATAAGACCTGTTTGTAGCAACTTGGTGTCCTTTTTCTTTACAACCCCCATCAGTTGAGGATTCAGTCCTCCAAAAGTATTCTATGCATGCAAAAAAAAGGGCTAATACCAGGAATATCTGCTAAAGTCCAGCCTATTGCTCTCTTATGGTCTCTGATAACCTGTAATAGCTGTTTTTCCTGCTCATCAGTAAGCAATGCAGATATAATAATAGGGAGTTTCCCATCCCTCTCAAAATAAGCATATTTCAAATGGGACGGTAAAGGTTTCAACTCCAAAATGGGTGGCTGCACCACAGATGGAAAACTTTTACTGCCTAAGGTAATCTCAGCCACCTCATCATCACACTCGGACGCCACAGAGGTATCATCTATTAATACCGCGTCCTCAATATTACCTGCTTTACAGTTTCCTTTTTCGTCCAAAATTAGGTACGACATATTTGAAAAAGAAAAATTGTTTACAACATCACTTGATAAATCAATACAAAACAAAGAATGATCTTTAATCTGGTGCTTCCCAGCTTCCAACACGTTGAACCGCACCTTCTCGTCTCCTATCTCCATTGTCAGTGATCCTGCATGCACATCTATCTTGGTTCGTGTTGTCATCATGAAAGGTCTTCCCAAGATAATAGTTGTTGGACTGATTCCTTCATCATCCTTCATGTCCAAGATATAGAAATCTACAGGAAAAATTAACTTGTCTACTCGGACAAGGACGTCCTCAAGCACACCTGCAGGGTTAACTGTGCTACGGTTGGCCAGTTGAATGACCACACCAGTAGTCTTAAGAGGTCCCAAAGATAGAGAAGTAAACACTGATAAAGGCATTACATTTATGGAAGCCCCTAAATCTAGCATGGCATTGTCAAACTTTGAATTTCCAATAACACATGGAACAGAAAACATACCTGGATCCTTGCATTTTCGCGGTATTTCAATATGCTTCTTAATCAAACTTGACACATTTCTTCCCAAATTCACAACCTCATTATCCCTAAAACGCCTTCTATTTGTGCAAATTTCTTTCAAAAACTTGGCATATTTAGGAATTTGCTTAACAGCATCTAGCAAAGGAATATTGATCTCCACCTTTTTGAAAATATTTAAAATCTCTTGGTCTAATTCCTCCATTTTTTTGTTTCTGGGCTTCAACCGATTTGGATATGGAGGAGGTGGAGAATAAGAAGAAGAAGTTTTAGAAGAAGAGTTAGAGGATACTAACCTGGATTTATCAGTGGTAGTCTCAGGTGATGGTTCACTTGATCCTCTATTGTCATCAATTTGCGCTCCTTCTTTCTCCTTATCTTCATCCTCTTGGGCTCCTTCAGGGCCTTCTACTTGCTTACCCGTTCTCAAAATAATAGCACTTACATTTTGCGGGTTGATAACTGTTTGTGCAGGTAATTTATTTGACTCCTTAGCCTCTAATTTTTCCACCCTCTGAGTCAACTCTACAATTGATTTCTTGATTTCTGAATTTTGCTCAAGTATTGTCTTCATGAAATCTTGCATTGACATTTCAGGCTCAGATTGCTGCCTTCGTTGAGGTGGAACATAAGGTTGCCTGTTTTGCTGATATCTATTGGAGGACGAATCATGATAATTCTGGTATGGTCTATTTCCTTCAATCATGTTTGCAGCAAAAACTTGAGATGGGGTTTCCATAGTGGTTTCCACCAAGCTAGGACATTCATCAGTATAATGGTTAGTTGAAATGCAAATTCCACACTTCTTAGCAATTTGTGGAGTTGAGGTTTTAAACAAACTTGCAATCTCGTCGAGTTTGCTTTCTAGCTTATTCAATCTTTCATCTATCCTCTTTCCATCAACTGCACCATTATCAATTTCATGCACTCCCTTCAACAAAGTCACTGAATTTTCTCTTGTGCCATAATGTTGATTGTCTACTGCCTTCCGTTCTATTAGATCTATACCATCTTCTGGTGACCTATCTAAGAAAGATCCTCCACTTGCAGCATCTGCCCATGACCTATCAGTAGGACTTAAGCCTTCATAAAAGCTTAGAATAAAATCTTCCATTTGGAGTTGAGGGCATGAAGAGCATAGTTTCTTGAATCTTTCCCAATATTCACTAAGATTCTCTCTATCTCTCTGTCTTATATCTTGAATTTATCTGCGGATAGCTGATAATCTAGATGCAGGAAAATACTTCTCAAGAAAGAGTCTTTCAATAGTTTCCCAATTTGTAATTCGTGCAGAGAGATAATATCACCAATCTTGAGCTGCTCCTTGAAGAGTAAATGGAAAAGCTCTCATTTTAAGGCAATCTATTGTGATCTTGGGAGATCTAAAATTTTCACACAACATGTGAAATTGTCTTAAGTGCTTGTGTGGATTCTCCCTTGATAACCCATTGAATTTGGTAACGTATTTAACAGATCAGGTCTCAACTCCCACTCCTCATTAGGGTATTCAATGTTACTTCGGATAACTGTATTCTAGGAGGTGGCTAACTGTCTAATGGTTCTTTGTGCCATATTGTTTGGGTTAGGATCAGGCAAAGGATTGGATGGTATGTTTGTGATGGGAGATAATGAAGGTGATATGACTTCGGATGTAGGAAGTGTTCCCTCAGTAGAATACCCAAATTTCAATCTTCTCCGCAGCTTACGCAAATTCCTTTCGACTTCCGGGTTAATTTGATAAAATTCTCCCGGGTTAGCTCTGGTCATGCACTACGTAATCTGCTTGAAGTTGTTTCTCTTGACTTCTCTTTTTCTTTTGTTCTTGCTTTAGAGAAAGATTTCAAATAAGAGATAAGAGAGACTTGTTGGATCCACTCCCAGGAAAGAGAGGTGCGTCACATTGGACAACTTAAGTACCAAGTCTTTCCTAGCCAGAGTGTATTCAAACTAGCCTCAAGTATTTCTCAAAAGAAATTCTTAATAAAAACAAGAACAAAGATTTTTCCTAAAACAAGAATGACTACAGGCTACAAAATAACTCAAATTAAATTAAATGTATGTGTGTTAAATAAAAAAATAAAGATAAAATAAAATAAAATAAAATAAAATAAAATAAAATAAAATAAGAATCAAAATATTTAAAATACTAATCGTATTCCCCGGCAGCGGCGCCAAATTTGATACGCTGTCGTTGTGGCTATCAAATTAATACTACTTTTCAAGGCAACTTCAGTATTGCCAAGTAGTATTTAAGAAAGTAGATAGGGTTAACGTAACCCTGAGTCGTCTCCCAACGAACACGGAATTGCTTTCGAATATCTGACTCTTATGAATGTTATGCAATGCTTATGAATAAAAGTAATGGTTGAAGAATGTTTAAAGAATAAATAAGAAACTTAAAAACAGTTATGATGAAATAGGCTAATTCCACTGTTTTTCCAAGATAGATTCATCATCGGTTATTCACAGATAATTGTTCAATTGATTATTATTTAAGTTTCAAATTAATTAAAGTACATTCTTAATTAATTTGAGGGTGACCATGCACTTAACCAAAGTAAATTCTCAATCAAATGCAAAACCTTACTAGATTATTCACAATAAATTCAACCAAAGTACATTCTCAATCAAATTCTATTGTGTTTAATCATGTCTATTTTTAAATCTCCTAACCAAATTAAAAGCTAATCAATCAAAGTAAATTCTCAATTGATTATAGTTGAAATTATTACTAATCAATCAAAGTACATTCTCAATTGATAGTAAAAACCATTTAATCATATGAAAGTTCCTAAATTAAATCAAAGTAGATTCTCAATTAAACCTAGAAACCCTAGAACTCATATAATCAATATGCATGTAGATTCAAACACATTATGATGCAAAAATCTTTGCTTTTAATTTGATAGAGAGATGAAAGACATAGAGAGAGAACAACTTAAATCAATAATCAAAATAAACAATTGCATTAACTCAATCTAACCTCAGAATCCATAATGGAATTACAGCAGAATAACCCTAGATGCTTAGCTCTCCATGAATGGAGTTGAATACAAGATGAAAGAAAAGTGAGAGGAGTATGAGAGAATGAATTAAGTGAAGTCCCTTTTTCTGCCTCCCTTGGGTCTCTTTATATAGGCTTGATTGGGCTTGGACTCTGAATAGTTTGTTGATAAGATATTTTCTGTTGATATATTATATCTTTCAAATATTCATTAGATTAAATCAGTTTTAAAGAATATTTGATAGATATTAACTCAATTATCTTATATCCTATATCTTCCAAATAACTAAAAGATTTAGATAATGATAAAATTATTTGGAAGATATTTTCTGTTGATATTCCCAAATTAAATTCAACAACTGAATTTTATCTTTTAGATTTTCTAACTTTCCAAAATTGCACAAATGCCCTGAAATTTCTTCTATCTGCACTTTAGCCCGTTCTGAATTTTCCAAATAAAATCTGATTTTGGGCCTTGAATTGCCATTTGGACCAACAAAACTTATATTCTCAGTTGCACAAATAAACATTAGAACATCCAAGAATAATTTATGCGCTAAAACCCACTTTTTACGTCTCTTTATTTCCCCAACCCAACAATATGCAATCATCATAAAGGGATTGCTATAAGACGTTGAATCAAACGAAAATCCTAGTTGATGACCGGAGAGTTCTTCCCGAAGAACCACTGCCCTCGGGACCTACGAAATCCAAGTTGATGAACGGAGAGTTCCAAGAAGAACCACTGTCAACTTGGTCGGGCGGTGAACGGAGAGTTCTTACCAAAGAACCATTGTCGCCCGGAATCTACCAAGTCCAACTTGATGAACGAAGAGTCCAAAATAGAATCACTGTTAGCTCGACCAGGCGATAAATAGTTCGATTAATCATAAGAAATTTACATAAATATTAAAGTACGTGAACGACCGGTAAAGCATAGTTAAACAAGCAAATCAAAGAAGCAAATTATATTAATAAGTAGGGGGTATACAAAAAGTTGACACGGGACGACCCGCCCAACACCTAAACAAGTTGAAATGTTGGACGGCCGGCCTCGTGAATGAAGACATCAAAAAATGAAAGAAAAAACCCCTAACTAACTTAGCAAAAAACATTCAACCATCGGCATCCTCAACCGCCTCATCCACATCCTCCACCTCCACCCTTTGATCAACGGCCCCGACGCTAGAAGGGTCCTGCGTCTCTTGCGGCTCAGCATCGGCGACCGGGCCATCTAGGTCAACTAGGACGCCATCAAAGACATCTTTTTCGATGTCAAACCCCAAGGCGTAAGGCTCCTGGATCCCCGCTAGGATGGACGCTTGATGGAGGGCTTTGTTAAAACCCTCCTCATGTTCAAAAACAATACCCGCCTCCAACTCAGATATCTTCTCTTTGGCCTTCGCCAGATCGTCCATCAGCGCCCGGTTCATCTGAAGGAGTTCGCCATCCGATTTCTTCTGACGGGTGACCACCGCCTTCAGCTGATCTCATTCCTCCTGCAACTGGTCGTTGTTAGTCCGAGCGTTGGCAAGATGATCTGTTGCTTCGGCCAACTCCCTCTTAGCCTCGTCTAGGTCGGCCTGGAGTTTGTCGATCTTCTTATCATAGTCATCTTGGGTCAGAAGAATCTGATCCATTGCCGCCTAGAGGTCCTCAGAGACCTTCTTCTCGGTAAGCAATTAAGCACGAACAGTTTCAACCCCTCAGCGTTCGGCAAACTCCCTTAGATACCAGGCCAGGGAAGCCGCCCGGGTTAACATCTCCAACATAGCATTGGTTAATTCAGCCTCAGAAAGCGGCTTGATCAGCGACCGTTGTGACAAACTCAATTGAAAGTTCGTCTAGTCGCTCATGTTGAATGCAGGGCTAAACACCCCGCCAGGCAGCGGTCGAGAGGAGGACCCTTCCTTTCCCTTGTAGGCCTTCTTGGATGCCGACCGAGACGACGATCCTTCTTTCTCCTTGCGTCCTTTCTCCCCCTCTTTGTATTCCTTCCTTTTCCTCATGAGGGGTGCGGCTGAAGTAGTTGCCGCCTCGAACGAGGGGTCCACGAACACGGTCGCCAAGCTTGGGACGGGTTCAGTGACCGCGACGACAGTTCCTACAGCCGCCACGACGACAGGCGGGGCAGGCAGTGGATCAGCAAGGTTGACCTTCGGCATCCGGCTGATCGAAGAGGTCTGCCGGACGATAAGAGGGCGAAGGACGGTCGAAGCGACCCTTGTCCGGGCGAACGATGAACTCGCTCCCACTCCTCCCTTAGAAGCCATGAAGTTGGATTGGCGGGAGGGAGGAGCTGACATGATATCTAACAAAAACAAAGAAACTCAGCTACGTTAACACCAACATACTAAAGGAAGTAAAATAAACATAAAAATATCATACCGAACGCCTTTCGTTCACAATCCTCATGACGAAGGCATTCGACTAAGTTGCGGGCAGAGAGACGGCGGTGGAGAGCGTTGATGGTCCGAACGACCTCCAAGTCAACCGGGCTCAACACACCAACTGGATATGTTTTTGTTTTCCTAGGATCCCTTGTCTAATAAAAGGGGAACAGGGGGTTCCCTGCCGCATCGTGGAACTCGTGACGGCCGGCAGCATCAATGATGACTTTAAAAAATTGATCCTTGAAATTTTTATACGAGTTAGAGAAAGGACGAAAGAGGGTCCTATCCCTGACGGACGTCAAAGAAACCCAGCCAGACTTCGGGGGCGGGCGAACTTCAAAATAATGGAAGAAGACCGGGATTGTTGGGTTTACCCCAATCGCCAAAGATACAACCAGAAATGCTTAGACGGTTGCCCAAGAGTTCAGATACAGCTGAACAGGGGCGACATTCATTTCCCGGAGAACAGCCGTTTGAAACTCCGTAAACGGCACCCGAACACAGAGTTGACTGAAAAGATTGACATACATGAAGAAGAAGTCGTCTGGACTTGTTTCCTTTCCATGATAGACTTGCTCATACTACAAGCTGACCCCCTGCTCGAATCAGTCGGGAGTCCTCTACGTCCCGGACGATGTACAGCCGGCCAACTCTCCACAACATCGCCTTTTTTGTGGCATACTCTGACGCGAATAGGCTGGCGTCATAAGGAGCCCATTCATACCCCCGAATGACAATCCCAATGCCGCCCGGTTCCAACAAATGGACGTTCCACAAATGAACGCCCCTCGCACTCACGGTCAAAATTTCATTCGGTTATAAACCCAACGTTCACTACGTGCACTAGGGCTTGGGGGCTTGTGTACCATATGGACCGGCCGGTCCGAATGCAGTCCCCGAGACTTAGCCAACCACTGGTGTTTCTCCCATCTCTTACTCTCAACAGTGCGGGAGGGCGGCTGTTCGCGTGGAAACTCACCTCACACGTTGTGTAACCTGACCGCCCGTTCTCTTCTCTTGAAAGTAACGCCGATTTACCGTACGGACGGTCGTTCTCGACCGGCCGATAGGTAAACAGGTAGTTAAGACAAAGATTAAGGTAAATCAGGATTAGAGCTATTGGGCTGGAGTTGGACCGTGATTAATTTTTCACTAATCCCAAGCCCATAGCAACAACTATAAATAGAGGTCAAAGGTAAGTGGTAGGCAAGTTGCCTTTACTACGCATTCATTACTGTTTCATCAAATCGCCAACAGTTTTGGTACTGACATTGGCATCAGAGAATCTTTGTCAGGTTCCCCCCGAACGGTAAGAGTGGACAACGGAGTTTGGAGCGAGACCGGACGGCAAGGCGACAAGAGGACAAATTGTGGAGGCATTTGGAAACTTAGCCCCAAATAACCGAAACATTTTGGCGTCCACCGTGGCGCCGAGTTACTTAAAAACCTAATGGTGACCACGAGAAGCATCGGCTGTTAGAGATGTTTAGAGATGCCCACAATGTAGGGGAGCGCCCTTACAGGTTGGGGAGCACATTTGGAACTCTTTACTCGCTCATTGGAATTTAGCAGAGTTTCGCAATAAGTGTGCTACAGCCTAGAGGAACAGAGCTTCTGAAAAGGATGACACCCTACATACTGGTGGGTCGATCACAGTTCATGAGCATGCCATTTGTATGGTAAGCCTTCATTACTTTTCTGTTTCTTTCATACATAACTTATGTATTTTCTATTTCATGTACACTTCTAACTCTAAACTATGTTAAAGGCACAAGCTCTAGGATGGGTGGTCCATGTTGATGAGGTCTTTGCACAGACTCATGTTCGGAAGGGAACTAATGAATTCGTTGAAGAAAGATCTCGAAAGACTCATGTAAGCAAATAAGACTGCTACTATTAGTAATGGTATCATTCCCTAACATTGTTTTTAATGTTTGAACAAGAAGAATTTTCTACGAGACTTTCATAGGTTAGATTCAAACATGGGTCAGCTCCTACACCAGATGATTTGAGTAATGAGGACAACGACATTCGTAGGACATAGTGTTGGGTCGATGTCGTTGGTGGGAAGAAAAAGGGACGAGTGTACGGTGCAGGACAACTTGCTGCAAACTACATAACATCAAGAGGAGGTACTATGAAGCACCAACCTTCTTTTTCCACCACTACTGCTGACGAGGTTGTTGTCCGCCTCACTCAGGCACTATAGCAACATGACCAGGAAATCACTGATTTAAGAGCGGAGTTTACAAACTTTAAGGCCCTAGTCATGATAGTGCTTCTTGAAACTTTAGAGCTTTAGTTCACCTGCCGTCCTAGAGCAGCCCACATCAGTCCAGCCCAGTCCAGTCTAGTCCATAGTAGTCTAGCCCACACTAGGCCAACCATCTACAGAGCAGCAGGATGATGAAGATCATTTTGATAATGACTATGTAGATTATTATAATCTTCTTTTGTTTTTGAACATAGTTCTTAGAACATTTGGATGTTAAAACATTATCAATATGCTATATTACATTTGCTCATATCTTTCCAACATATACATTGTTGGTTTAGATTAACGTATTGTTTTATGTTTTACTTATTGCTCATGTCAATAAGGGTATACATTCATCGTTCAGGTTTTCTAAACTTGATTGTCTTTTTCCCATTATTCCATATCTTAATTATACTTCTCATTTTAATTCTAAGTTCCAAGTATGTCGGGCCTCTTCTAAAGCTAAAGTCCATGATCCCAAAACCCCATGAAGTAGATTGGGATAAGATTAGAGTTGGGTTAACCTCTTGGATATTGTGCATATGATGTAAGATGGTAATTTATTATGTTTGTATTTGTATGTACACATGAGAAACTGATACAAATTAAAACTCGTTTATTTTATTCTAGTTTATCTTTATAACTGATTCAAATTAAATCTGGTTTATTTTATATTTAGTTTATTACATGATCTTCATTTAAATTGAAACATAAATCTAAGATTTCAAATATCATACTGAACACAATTGAAACTGGAAGTTTTAGAAGCAACTTAGCAGTTAAATTCAGTATACACCTTTTATTTACACAAATAACTTAAAATTGTTGAATATGCAAATGAGCGTGATCTATTTCAAATCGGTAAAGTAGCATGGTTGGAGACTATTTGCGTAGATTCAAATAAATCGGTATTTAAGTTTAAGATTTTTGTTTTTTTAATATAATTTAATATTTAAAATTTATAGGTGATTGATATCTCTATTCATTATGAATTCAATCTAAATAAGCTTAATTTTTAGTTGGTTGGATTCATTTTTTACCTATGTATATTTTTTTAACCCAAATTAACTCATAAATATTAACCGCTCAATATTATGGAACTTCAATTTCAAGTACATCCCATCAGTTAGATAGAATTATACATTAAATATAGTACATTAAATTGCTGTGTCACTAAAAGTTAATAAGAATAACGTAACATCATTTCCCTCTTGTTGCTCTTATTTACGTAACACGACATAATACATAGAAAACTGTTATTAAATCTATAAAACTAGAAAATGATATTAAATTTATAAGAAAAAATTATAAATATAAAACTTAAAATTAGTAATAAAATAATTTATATTAGTAGTTATAAAATCAATAACAAAATATATAAAAAAAAAATATTACCAAACAATTAAAAAAATCCCTTTTATATATTTATAAATTATGGATAATAAAATATAGTAATAATAATAATAATATCAATATTTATATGTAATCATTAAAGGTTAATAATAATAAGATAAAGGTTTAATCCTTTTCGACATCCCTATTTATGTACGAATGTCTCAATTGGGTCCTCGTTTTTTAAAGTGTATCAAAATGGTCCTTAATTTTGAAAATTGATATCAATTGAGTCCTTTCCGTTAAGTTGGCTGGACGGCGTTAAAAAAATTGATGAGTGGATGCTGAGATGACGAACGAACGCTCGTCCACCAGCGAACGAACGCTCGTCCA
>JAHCHA010012941.1:0-10267 GCA_027742795.1 Vigna hirtella
TCATCCATCTAATTCATTAAAGTGTTTGTATTCCTCTTTTCCATTGATCAAATTCATGCATACATGTTTAATTATTGTCTTTTGCATTTAAAACCTACAATCAATTATTAAAAAGTCTTAAATAATCAATAAATCATATAACTTACTAGGCCGTGAGTCCTTTGGGAGAACGATACTTGGTCTTACCAAGTTTATTACTTGATACGATTCGGTCACACTTGGTTTGGGTTAAACAAGTTTTTGGCGCCGTTTTTCGGTGTTCATAAATTTGTCATCAGTAATGGAGAATTGTTCAAGTTTGGGGTGGTGAGAAACCGGACAGAACTTTGTGAAATTTATCAAAAAGCATTGAGAAAAAGCAAAAAGCAAAAGAAAAAGAAAAGAAAAGAAAAGAAAGAAAAGAAAGAAAAGAAAGAAAAGAAAAGGTTGAGCTCAATGAAAGGAAAGTTGGGAATAAGTTGAAGATTTGGTTTCTCACATAAAAGGAGAAAGAGAGATTATTGTTAATGTGAATAAATGAATTGTGCACTCTTTTAACTCAAGGAATTTTGTTGTCTAGAAAAACCAATTTTCTTCCTAGCCCAGCCTCAATACAAGCTTTGAAAAGTTCTTGTGATGATAACTTTCTTGTGAGTGTGTTTGATATGTGGTTAAATGAAAGGAAAAGTTGATTCATGTGACATTGTGATGGTAGAGTGTAAGAGTCACACCTCACTATACATCTTTGAGTTTGAGTGAAACACTAGTGTTTAAGTGAAACACTGTCTTTGGTGAGGAATTGTTCCATGCACTATATTATAACATTCTTGCTTGGTTGGTTGATTATTCATGAGGTTTGCATCTATTGTGTATGTCTTGATTATGTGAGCACCATAATTGAAGCTTGATTGGCTAAAGCATCATTATATCTTGACTAATCTTTCTATGATGAGCATTCATGAGTCATTTACTTGTCCTAAGAGAAAAATGCTTTTTGGTGTGCTAGACCATTGTAGTATGAGTATTTTGTTTAAGCCAAGTTACATTTTGCTTGAGGACAAGCAAAGTTTCAAGTTTGGGGTTGTGATAACGGTTGAAAAACTATTATTTTTATACTTAATTTTGATATTAAAAACACCCTTTCTGACTTAGAAACTTGTTTTAACTCATGTTTTTGCTTTTATTTTGTGAATAAGAGAGTTGAAGGTGAATTTAATTATTTTATGCTAGATTCCCTTGATTTTGTAGGCTATTGGAATGATTTGAAAGAAGAGTTAAAGTACCGAATGGTTGGAATGCAGAAAAGTCAACTAGAATGCAGAAAAGTCAACCAGAGTGCAAAATAGTCAACCCGAATGCAGAAAAGTCAACCAGTCAACCAGAGCGCTAGTTTTAAGTGTCGCAGCTACCGTTGAGCGGCGTCTTGGGGTGCTGAGCGTCAACGACATTGGCTTGGACCTGTTTTCTGTTATTTTTATGGGCTTGGACCTATTTATGTTATTTTTATGTTCTATTTAAGGACTTGCACGTCCTAGGGATGATATTTTTTGATGGCTTAAGCACATAAACACAGTTTTCACCCATTAGGGGTAGATTTGGGGATGGTGACGACTCTCCTCTTCTCTTTCTTGGGTTTTTTCTATCTCTTCCTTTCTTTCATTCCATGGTTCATCTAGTTCTTCCATGACGATGGAGAACTAAACCTTATTTGTTGTTGGGAAATATGTAACCTCTTAAACTCTCATGTATTGAATTGATTCGTAATTATATATACCTTACTTCATTAATTGTTAGGGTTTTTGCTCTATACTCTATGCATGCTTTGTTTAACTCATTCAATTGCATGATTATTTATTTTGTCGATATGGACACATACGGGGAAATCTAGAATTGGAGAAATTCTCCCGGAAGCAATATTACCTAGACATAGGAATAGGAGGATCGGTTGCCTTTAAGCTTCTCTGCAAATATAATGCATGATTAATTGCTAGGGAGACAAGATATTGTGAACTAGTGATTATGATTAGGTTTTCTTCAGCGAGACATCGGGTTTAAGGTAAATTAGAAAGTGACATTAACATTAACGAAGAAGATGACTTCATATATGCATGAGAGTAAATTAGGTTTATGATGACTTCATCGCGGAATTTTTCAGCACTAAGTTTTTTTCACTTTTTCTGCGGTTCTGCTCGCTCCTTGAGTTTTGACTCCTTCACAGTTTGAATCCTCTTCCAAATTACTTCATTAACCTACTAAAACAAGGGAATTTTATCATAAAATCATTAAGTTCAACCTCAACTCTCTTATTCACAAAACTAAAGCAAAAACATGATTCCAAGCAAGTTTCTAAGCAGAAAAAGGGTGCATTTAGTGTCAAAATTAAATCATAGATAACAGTATTTTCAACCATTATCACAACCCCAAACTTAGAACTTTGCTTGTCCTCAAGCAAAACAGAATGTAACTCAGCTTTTCAAAACAATCACTACAATGACTCAACATTTTTCAAAAACTTTTTCTTCCAGACAAGAAATCACTTTTATCAACTCACCATAAAGATGTCAGTCAAGATGTGCAGATGCCTTAATTCAATCAAATCAATGTGATGCTCATATACTTCAACAAATGCTATCCTTAAGAATGATCAATCAACCAAGCAAAGACTTAATCAGAAATTCAAAGAACTACTCCTCATAAAGGAAAGTGTTTCACTCAAGCACTCAAAAGTGTATCACTCAACTCACAGGTGTATAGTGAGGTGTTGGTGTCTTTTTCACTCTACTATCACAATGTCACACAAATTAACTTTGCCTTTCATTTAACCACAATCAAACATACTCACAAGCAAGTTGTCATCACAAGGGCTTTTCATGGCTTGTAACTTGGCTGGGCTAAGAAGGAAATTGGTTTTTCTAGTCAGCAAAATCCTTGAGTTAAGAGAGACATTTTTTATTTCATCATTCAAGCATAAACTGTCTTTCTTTTTCCCAGCTTTCCATTGCATTGAGATTTTCTTTTCACTTTTCTTTTTCTTTTGCTTTTCATGTATTCACTGCTTAGCTCAATGCTTTTTTTCTTTTCTCTTTCTCAATCTTTCCAGCAACCCCAAACTTGAACCTTTATCAATACCTCACAAATGTTCTCAACTTAACTCAAGGTAAAGATTTTCACAAAGGGTTTTCAAAACATGCTAAAGGTTCAAGGTTCAAAGGTTAAAGCAAATTGTGTTCTTTTTAGTGGACAAAAATCATGTGAAGGTTAAGAAGAATAAGGGATAACAAAAGATGACCTTGATCATATGAAACCTGCAAGCAAGTAGTTCAATCACAGAAAATTTGGGCCAAATCATTCATGCTTCCAAACCAATAACAATCATTAACAAAAAACTCTGAAGCCCAAAACTCACACAGGTAAACTCTCAAATCCCAAAATTCAGAAAAACATCCTGCTCAGTATCTCAATCAAATTTTACCTCAAGCACTTGTTTCATACTCTTTGAGCCATCACCTGTATATCAACACATCATGCATCATCTCAACATCAATCAATACACTAGAATATCACAAAGCAATACTCATTACAAAACACAACTGATGGACAAATTTATGAACACCAAAATATGATGTCACAAACTTGTTTTTCAATCGGCAAGTATGACCGAATCGTTCAAGTAATAAACTTGGTAAGACCAAGTATCGTTCTTCCCAAAGGACTCACGACCTAGTTTAGTTGTGTGGTTTCTTGATTAGCTAAGACTTAAAGACGAAATATTTTGATTTTTATATGCAAAAGACGAAATTAAATATGTATGCATGAAGTTTTGATCAATGGCAAAAAGCAAAAGATAAACACTTTCAATGAAATTTATGTATGAATATGTTGTTGGGGGTCAATTTCATCTTATCCACTCTCATATATTTTAGGAATTCAACATTCAAATCATCATTGTTAATGCCACTCTCTAAAGTACCTTTCTAGAAGGCTTCTCCCCAATCACGAGTTCATACAATTCCTAGCATTCCTAATGATCAGTTCATAAGTGCAGGAGCTTAACGACAACCAATATCATATTGGGAGAGATTCCCCGGATCTAGACTTCCCCGTACGTTCCCGTATCGACAAAACCAATTATCATGCATCGAATGAGTTAAACAATGCAAGCATTAAGCAAAGAGGAAAAACCCTAACTAATGATGAAAGAAAGCATAAGTCTTAATTAAAAGATGTAAAGACAGATTCCATATATGAGAGTTTCACAAGATTACATTGATTCCCCAACAAACATACAAGGTTTAGTTCACCATATTCATGGTGAACCTAGATGAATTACAATGAAAGAATGAAAGAATAAACCCTAAAAAGGTGAAGAGGTAGCCTGAGCATCCAAGATCCTCCTTCAAAGGGGTGGAAGAGAGAGTGTTTGCTTCGTTTCTGCCAAAGATACCTAACCCTAGGAAACCCTAAAGCTTATATATCATTCGTAAATTACAAAAAGTCAAGTCCAAGCCCATTAAAGTGCCGCTCAGCGGTAAAGTACCGCTCAGCGGTGAGTGCGTGACTTTGTTTTCTCCCCTCAGCGGCCATTTCACCCCTCAGCGGAGCCAACGTGACTGTCTGAGTGCCGCTCAGCGGTAAACTGCCGCTCAGCGGCAGTTGCGGCTTCTCTTTTTGCATTTTTTGATGTCTTATCTGATTTCATCTCTCTCCTTCTTCACTTCTTTCACCAAATTCACCTTAAAACCTGCACAAAAACACTGAAATCAAGCATAAACCTGTCCAGCTCTCTTATTTCTGAAAATATAAGTAAAAACATGATTTCAAGCTAGTTTCTAAGCATAAAGGTTGCTTTTAGTATCAATTTTAAGCATAAAAATAACAGTTTTTCAATTGTTATCAACAACACAATTGAATCAAAGCAGTGTGGTTCATTCAAGCAAAGTACAATCACAAAACAATTGATTAAAAAAAAAGGTTTAGAAAGTTGGGTTGCCTCCCAGTATGCGCTTCTTTAATGTCACTAGCTTGACACCATCTTCATCATCATAGCATCCATCAGTAGATGTTGTCAGTAAAATCCATCAGTAGATGTCTAATCACATAGCATCCATTATTAGATGCTAATATTTCTTATCTTCATTGGTATCCCTCAGTAAACGCCAATCTTTCTCATCTTCATTGGCATCCATCAGTAGATGCCTAATCACCTAACATCCATTAGTAGATGTCTAGTCACCGTCCTCTTCCATAACAACATCCATCAGTAGATGATGTCATTCCTCATCCTCATCATAGCAACATGCATCAGTAGATGTTGTAGAAGCATCCATCAGTAGATGTTATCATTACTGCCATCAAAAGCATCATTTAACCTAAAAAAAACTCAAACACAGAAAAAAAATCAAATCAAAACCACACAATTAAATCAACTAAAAAGAAAAGTTCAGAAAAATGGGCTATCATTCATCGTAGCAGCATCCATCAATAGATGTTGTTATCTGAATCCTCTTAGCATCCCTTAGTAGATGTTGTCCAACATCCATCAACATATGCTGTCATTACTGCAAAACAAAATCAAATCCACACCACACAACTAGATAAAACAGAATCAGAAACTGGGTTGCCTCCCAGCAAGCGCTTCTTTAACATCATTAGCTTGACCCAGTATAATTGCCCTGTGGCTCAATTGTTCCCTTTTCTGGATATTTGTTTTCTTTTTGTTGAATTTTTTGAAAAATTTAATATAACCATGAACCTGTTGCAGTGTCCCAATCATAGGAATTTTAATCTCCAATTTCTTGAAGATTTCCATGAAACGCTCAAACTGTTTTTCCTTCTCCTTCCTATGATACTTCTTTGGGTGAGGAAGGGGTTTTTCATATGATTCTTTCTTTTTTCTCTCATCCTCCTTCTCTCTCTTTTTCTTTTCTTCCCTCTCTTTTTCCTTTTCTTCCCTCTCTTTTTTCCTCCTTGGAACACTCCTTAGGGTACGAAAGATTTTTCTCAAATTTTTTCTTTTCTCTCTCACCCTCTTTTGTTTCTTTTCTTTCTTCTTCCACATTCTTCCCCTTTTCTTTTCTCTCAACCTCACTTTTTCTCTCTTCTTTTTCTTCCTCTTCCTTTACATCTTTCTCTTTTTCACTCAACCTTTCTTCTTTTCTCTCTATTTTTCTCTCATCAAAACTTTGTAACTTCTAGTGATAATAGCTTGACATTCCTCTCTAGGGTTAGCGTTCATGTTACTCCCAAGATCATCCAGCTTCTGAATTATATGAACAAGCTGACTCCCTATCCTTCTGAATGCTGCTTGATTGCTTTTATGACATTGTGATGATAGAGTGTAAGAGTGTCACCTCACTATACACCTTTGAGTTTGAGTGAAACACTTTTGAGTGCTTGAGTGAAACATTGTCTTTGGTGAGGAATTGTTCCATGCACTATATGAAACATTCTTGCTTGGTTGGTTGATTATTCATGAGGTTTGCATCTGTTGTGTATGTCTTGATTATGTGAGTGATGATAAATTTATGAACACCGAAAAACAGCGCCAAAAACTTGTTTAACCCTCGGCAAGTGTGACCGAATCGTATCAAGTAATAAACTCGGTAAGACCAAGTATCGTTCTCCTAAAGGACTCACGGCCTAGTTAGTTATATGATTTCTTGATTATTTAAGACTTGAGAACAAATTGTTATAAGTTTCAAATGCAAAAGACAAAAAGTAAACATGTATGCATGTGATGATCAATGGGAAAGAAGAAACAAAACATGTGAATTGAAAAATGTGGATGAGTATGTTGTTGGGGCAGTCAATTTCATCTTATCCACTTTCATATATTTTAGGAATTCATCATTCTTTTCATCAATTTTAATGCCACTCTCTAAATTACCTTAAACCCGATGTCTCGGCGAAGAAAGCCTATCCTTAGTTACAAGTTCATACAATTCCTAGCATCCCTAATAATTAATTCTGAAGCACGAAAGCTTAAAGGCAACCAACCATCATACTCCTATGTCTAGCTTTATACTACTGTTGGGAGAGTTTCCCCGGATCTGGATTTCCCCGTATGTGTCCATATTGACAAAATCAATAATCATGACATCGAATGAGTTAAACAATGCATGCTATGAGCAAAGAAGAAAAACCCTAACTAATGATGGAAGAAAGCATGTATCATAAATATGATGTTTAAACACAAAATTCCATATATGAAAGCTTCAAAAGATTACATTGATTCCCTAACAACAAGAAGAGTTTAGTTCACCATATTCATGATAAAACTAGATGAAATACAATGAAAGCATCCAAGAGATAGAAAAACCCTAGAAAGAGAAGAGGAGAGTCGTCACCATCTCCAATTCTACCCCCAAGGGGTGAAAAGTGTGTTTTGCGTCTTCTCTAGCCAAAGATACAAACCCTAGGAAGTCCTAAAGCTTATATACTATTCGAAATATTACAAAAAAGTGGGCCTAAGTCCAAAATAATGCCGCTCAGCGGTAAGTGCGTGTGTTGATTCTTCCCCTCAGCTGCACTTTCACCCCTCAGCGGAGCCAACGGGTGTTCATTAGTGTCGCTCAGTGGTAAACTGGCGTTGAGCGGTACTTGCGGCTTCTCTTCTTTTGCACTTTTTTAGTTCTTTTCTAAATCCATCTCTATCCTTCTTCACTTCTTTCATCAAATTCACCTTAAAACCTGCATAAAACACTAAAATCAAGCATAAACTTGTCCAACTCTCTTATTTCCAAAAATATAAACAAAAGCATGATTCCAAGCTAGTTTCTAAGTGTTAAAGGTTGCTTTTAGTATCAATTTTAAGCATGAAAATAACAGTTTTTCAACTGTTATCACAACCCCAAACTTAGAACTTTGCTTGTCCTCAAGCAAACAAGATGTAACTCAATCTTCTACCAATCAATACAATGGTTCACTCCATTCAAAAATCCTCTTTTCAAGACATGTACATGCTTTAGTGTTCACACAATCACCTAGTATCCAACAAATGCTTCTTTTCATGAATGATCAATCAACTAAGTATGGATGTTCATGTGCTCATGGAATCTTTCGTCACTAGATAAAGTGTTTCACTCAAACGCACAAGTGTATAAGAGGTAATCACTCATTCACTCTACTATCACAATGTCACATGAATTGACTTTGCCTTTCATTTAACCATAATCAAATACATTCACAAGCATGCATCATTACAAGGACTTTTCAATGGCTTATAATGTGGCTGGGCTAACAAGAAAATTGGCTTTTCTAGATCACAAAACCCTTGAGTTAAGAGAATCATATAAACACCATCATTCTTACTTATTCCCAACTTTCCTTTGCATTGAGCTTTGCTTTTTCTTCTCTTTTCTTTCTCTTTTTCTTTTTCTTTTCACATCCTTAGTTCTTAGCTCTTAGCTCAATGCTTTCAATTTCCCTTTCATAACTTCCCCACAACCCCAAACTTGAACATTTGTCAATACCATAAAATATTTTCTACTTAACTCAAGGTAAATCTTTTCACAAGGGGTTTTCAAATTATGTTCAAGGCTAAGGGTTCAAAGGGTAGAACACTGATGGGGCTGTCGCGGCCCATCAAGTTTGATGTGCAAAGAAGAATGCAGTATAGTGCTAGGAAGTGACTCCTAGGTCGTCTCTCAAGGACCAAATGTGATTCGAGACTTAGGTCAAACCATAGTGGGGGGGGGGGGGTTGAAAGGGTTTTTGTGATTGGAAACGAACTAAATTAAAACTGGGAATTAAACACGACAGAACATGATTGAAAGCAATAAAATGCATGAACACATTAAACTGAACACTATAACAGATAAATATCCAAACACAATTCAAGCTATTCAAATGCGACACTTAAACTAGAACATCAAATGCACACAATGTAGCAGTAAAATGAAATTTTAATCTCAATGCGAATCCAAATGAATGCAATAGCGGAATCAGTAAACGCCTAAGTTGGAAAGCATCATTTACAAATTAATTGCACATATCAGAGGGAATAAAGTTTTAAATGCACTGTGGCTAGAATAAAAGCATCAACATTTGCTAAAAATTTGAAATGCACGGTTGGAAATGAATTGAAGAAAACAATGCTGAAGGCAATTTAATATATAGAATATAAAATGCATCTTTACAGCTCAAATTCCCGTGCACCACTCCACTTCTTGAATCAGTGTGTTGCTGGAAAAACCGAGACGTGACACCACTGTCCTTCTCCAGCTCCTTCTTGAATCAGCCCTTTTCCTAGGTGGCGACCCTTGCGCGTAGTGTTGCTGCTGCTCTCCAAATGGAATGACCGCTTCAGCTTGTGCACACTGCTCCTTGCTGCTTCATTCTCCCCTGCCGTGACACCTCCTGCTTCCGTTTCCAACGCTGGACGTGAGCTGCTGAACCAATAAATCACCGTGCCACAGAATCAGCGTCTTCACTCCTTCTAGCTCAACGTTTCAGCCCTCCAATAATCACCGTGCAACATTGGACAATACAATCATAAACTTAAACTTTCAATAAAAAGTGCATGAACCAAAAATAAAAAGGGCAATGAGTAAATCAACTAAATTAACTTGGAGCTTTTTCCTCTCTCTGTACCAGCGTTCCACAAAATAAAAAAAACATTCCAAGTTCAAGTTCCGTGAGGGTGGCGGCTGGCTGCCTCTTGGTCGTGTGTCCCCTCTCCAGCCCCCTCCTCCTTCAAAATGAAATGTGCTTCCTTTTTATTTGGGTGGTGGCTGGCACCAAAAACCTAGGGTACCCACCCCACTTTTGGGCCTAGTCTATTTTTCCAAAAATTAATCCAAAGTGTAGAAGTTATTCCAAAAATTCTAAACCACTAAATTACAATATAATTAATTCTAAAATATCTACGTGGAGAGTCTTGAATTATGTGGCAGCCCTTCAAATGTCCCAAAATGTATTTCCAAAATTTTTCCTGCAATCAATAATGAAAATAATAAGCTCAGATAATTCAAATTAATTAAAATAAGAATTTCTGGTCAAATTAAGCACAATTAGCAAAAATGAGGAAATACTGGACATTCAAGCACAATTCCCTGATTAAATCTAGCACAATAAGCTAAGTGAAGTGAAGAAAATATTGACTCATAAAACACATAGTGCTCTCTTTTGTGGGCTAAAATCATGCATTTGGCTAATAAAAGGGTTACCAACAAATGGCCTTGATCATATGATGCAAACAAGCAATTGATTCAATCATAGAAAACCTGGGCAAAATCATTCATTGATGGAATCCTGCTTGACGTAGTCCTCCTTTTGTTTTTTTACCTTT
>JAHCHA010012941.1:10277-24799 GCA_027742795.1 Vigna hirtella
CATCTGCACATTTGTCTAGGGTTTCTTCATCCTTCATCATTTTCTCTTATTTTAGCCGATTAAAATCACTCTTGATTCGTTCCAAACCTTTTCCACCGTTCAATCTTCATTTTGAACCGATTAATCGGTTCATATTGGGTTTCCTTCCATTTCTAGGGTTTCTATCGAGTTTAACCCTCTGTTTTTGTCATTTTCCGCTGCGTATTCTTCGTCGGAGAAGCTTCGAGGAGGTCCGGTTCGTGTTCGCGCAGCTTCAATCGACCTCTCCTCGGGCGTTCGTCCATCATTCATGCTTTCAAAGTAATAGCATTCAATCACAAAAACTCTGGAGCTCAAAGCTTCACATATAAGCTCATTCACATTCCAGATATACACATCCTGCTTAGTATCATAATCACAATCACAACATCATGCATTTGTTCACAAAGCTTGTGAATCATCTGTATAAGCATATAATGTGCACAATCTCAACATCACTCGATATCAAAGCATCATCAGACATTACTTATCAAACAACAATCATAAGCAAACCATTATAACAGACAAACTTTCCAATTGAGTACATCAAACCCTATTATACAAACAGAAGCAAATAAGTTTAGAACAAAATAGAAGATAAAACAAATCCTGCTCTAGTGCTGATGGCATCCATCAGTGAATGCTATCTCAGTTCCTCATCAAGTCATGCTATCGTCAGAGTCTTCTTCCTCTCCTTCTTCTTGGATCCTATAGTCTTGATTCTTTTTGCCCGATGAGGAGGCCATCCCTGCACCAAACATAATTCACAAAACCACAAGATACATTGTTAAGCATTAGTAAACCACAATGAAGAAATCAGCCCGTAATAGCAATGCTCTCACCAAACCCCAAACTTGAATGGAAACTTGATGGAAAAATGAATGGAAGAGAGGTTTTATGAAGGGGGAAGAAAAATAAAAATGAAAGGAACTCTTGGGAGATTGCTTGAGAGTGTATGGGAGGAGTGAGATCTGAAAATAGAGGCCAAGGTGTGACTTAGGGTATAAAAATACCCTATTGGGCTCGAGTTCTGCTAAGGGGCAACCTAAGCCCATTTTTCGATACCACCGCTCAACGGCAATTTGCCGCTCAGCGGTGCTATCGTGTTGTGCTTTTCTTCTTCCTAGCTTAACCTAGGTGCCTTCTACTCATGCTCCTCACTTGCTCCCTGCAATTAAGTTCTCAGATCACTCATGCATCTAATCCCTATCATACAACTAAAGCAGAACAAACAACAAAGATATAATCAATCAACTGGGTTGCCTCCCAGGTAGCGCTTGTTTAACGTCACGAGCCTGACCCAAAATCCTTCAACACCCTTCAGTAGATGCAAATCTTTCTTACCAACACCCATCAGTAGGTGTATACAAACATAGTATCCTTCAGTAGATACTCTTCCGCCTAACATCCATTAGTAGATGTAAACCCTATAACAAACTTATAACAAAAACAACAATACCCAAAAGTTCAAAATTACATCACCAAACCAAAAATTAAAAGTTCTTAAATCACTAGGTTGCCTCCCAGCAAGCGCTCTTTTAACGTCACTAGCTTGACCCAATAAAACTCAAGTTCTTTCTTCTTTTTCTTCTTTCTACTGAACTTCTTCAGGAATTTGATAAAACCAGGAACTTGTTGCAATGTCTCAATCGTAGGAACTTTAATCTCCAATTTCTTGAAGATTTCCATAAAGCGCTCAAATTCATTCTTCCTATGATACTTCTTTGGATGAGGAAGAGGTTTTTCATATGATTCTTTTTTTCTCTCGTCCTCTTTTTCTTTTCTCTCACTTTCTTTTTTCTTTCTCTTTTTCGACTCACTTTCTTCATCTTCACACAAATTTTCTCTTCTTCTTTCTCTTCTCTCTCTTTTCTCTCTTCTTTTTCCAACTCAACTTTTTCAAAATTTACACTCACTAGCACTTTAAACTCTTCCCTGGGGTTAACCTCAGTATTAGCCCCAAAATTCTTGTCAGGCCTTTCTTCCAACTGCTTAGTAAGTTGAACCACTTGAATCTCCAAGTTCTTAATAGCAGCTTCAGTGCTCTTTTGAGTGGATTCAGTTGCCTGTATGAATTGCTGAAGAGTTTCTTCCATCCTTATTGATCTTTCATTAAGTGTAGACATTTGTTGCCATAAGGTTGGTTGTTTTTGTTGCTTGTTAAATTTCCCTAATAGTCCAACTTGCCCACTTTGTCCTTGACCAATACTTGATACGATTCGGTCACACTTGCCGAGGGTTAAACAAGTTTTTGGCGCCGTTTTTCGGTGTTCATAAATTTGTCATCAGCCGCTCAGCGGTAAACTAGCGCTGAGCGGTACTTGCAGTTTCTCTTCTTTTTCACTTTTTGAGTTCTTTTCTGATTCCATCTTTATCCTTCTTCTCTTCTTTCATCAAATTCACCTTAAAGCTGCATAAAACACTGAAATCAAGCATAAACCTGTCCAACTCTCTTATTTCTAAAATTATAAACAAAAGCATGATTCCAAGCTCGTTTCTAAGTGTTAAAGGTAGCTTTTAGTATCCATTTTAAGCATGAAAATAACATTTTTTCAATTGTTATCAGTGAGCACCATAGTTGAAGCTTGATTGGCTAAAGCATCATTATATCTTGACTAATCTTTCTATGATGAGCATTCATGAGTCATTTACTTGTCCTAAGAGAAAAATGCTTTTTAGTGTGCTAGACCATTGTAGTATCATTATTTTATTTAAGCCAGGTTTTGTTTTGCTTGAGGACAAGCAAAGTTTCAAGTTTGGGGTTGTGATACCGGTTGAAAAACCATTATTTTTATACTTAATTTTGATATTAGAAACACCCTTTTTGACTTAGAAACTTGCTTGAATTCATGTTTAATGGTTTTGTGCTAGAATCCCTTGATTTTGTAGGCTATTGGAATGATTTGAAAGAAGAGTAATTATACCGAATGGTTGGAATGCAGAAAAGTCAACTAGTCAACCAAAAAAGTCAACCGGTCAACCAAAATGGAGAAAAGTCAACAAGAGTGCAAAAAAGTTGCGCTGAGTGGTAGTTACCGCTGAGCTGCAGTTTTGAAGTGGCAAAATCACCGTTGACGGCTAAACATGGAGCAAAGCTTCATTCTGAAGAGCCGCACTTACTACTAAGCGACAAAAGTGCCGCTGAGCGCCATTTTTACGGGTTTGAACCTGTTTTCTGTTATTTTTATGGGCTTGGACCTATTTTCTGTTATTTTTATGTTCTATTTAAGGACTTGGACGTCCTAGGGATGGTATCTTTTGATGGCATAAGCACAGAATCACACTTTTCACCTGTTGGGGGTAGATTTGGGGATGCGGGAGTCTCCTCTTCTCTTTCTCGGGTTTTTCTATCTCTTCCATTCTTATATTCCATTGTTCATTTAGTTTTTCCATGACGATGGAGGGCTAAACCTTATTGTTGTTGGGAAAGATGTAACCTTCTTAAACTCTCATGTATTGAATTGATTCTTGATTATATATGCTTTACCTCATTAATTGTTAGGGTTTTTTCCTCTATACTCTATGCATGCTTTGTTTAACTCATTCAATTGCATGATCTTTGATTTTGTCGATATGGACACATACGGGGAAATCTAGAACTGGGGAAATTCTCCCGGAAGCAATATTACCTAGACATAGGAATAGGAGGATCAGTTGCCTTTAAGCTTTTGTGCAAATGTAATGCATGAATAATTGCTAGGGAGACAAGAGATTGTAAACTAGTGATTAGGAGTAGGCTTTTTTCATCGAGAAATGAGTTTAAGGTAAATTCGAAAGTGGCATTAAAATTAATGAAGAAGATGAATTCATATATGCATAAGAGTAAATTAGGTGAAATCTAAACCCCAACAACAATATCATCAACTTCATCCATTTTTTCTTGTGTTTAACCTCAATTGATCAAATTGCATTCATGTTTACTTTATTGCATTTGCATTCAAAAACCCCACAATTTGTTCTTTAGAGTCGTAATTAGTTGAGTAATCACATAACTCTTTAGTGCCATGAGTCTCTTGGGAAACGATACTTGGTCTTACCATTTATTATTACTTGAGAGATTTGGTACACTTGTCGAGGTCTTAACAAGTTTTAGACTCCGTTTTCGGGGATTAAAATATTATTTATCAATGTGTCATCCATCATAGCCATTCTTTCTGAAAGAGAGGGTTGTTGCTACCATTGTTGTTGTGGCAGGCTATCAAATTCTTCGACAGCTTGCCCAAATTGACTTTGAACCATGTTTAAGTGAAGTTTCCACCAGTGGTTGAGATTACCTTGGTGGAATTGAGTGTCCATATAATTAACTTCTTGTCCGAATTGCATCTTGCAAGCACTAGATTAGACAAACGACACAAAAACACAAATTAAAAATTAGACAAAAGTAAAAATAAAAAATACAAAAAATAAAAATAAAGTAAAATTTAATCAAGAATCACACAAATAGAATATTTTAAACCGTGAGTCCCCGGCAAAGGTGCCAAAAACTTGTTGATGGATTGGCAAGTGTACCAAATGGCACAAGTAATATAAAATGGTAAGACCAAGTATCGTATTCCAGAAGACTCTCGGCACTAAACAATTGTTTGATGACTCGATTAATTAAGACATAAATAAAATGAGATCATTGGTTTAAGATGCAAGAACAGAAAATTAAATATGAATGTAGTTTGATCACTAGCAGAGTAACACAAAGATGAAGGAATGTTGTTTATAATGAGATGAGTATGTTGTTGGGCTTAGATTTCACCAAGTTCCCTCTCACGTATGTAAGAATTCTTCTTTATGCATTAATGTTAACGTCACTTACTAAATCACCTAAACCCGATCCCTCGACGAATAAGCCTGTCCTTAACCACTAGTTCATGCAATTCCTAACATTCCTAGTGATTAAATGTGAATATCAAGAGCTTAAGATGACCAAGACTCATACCCTCATCCTTTAGAAATATTACTCTTGAGAGAATTCAACAAGAACCTGAATTGTAAGGAACCTCCCGACACTCATGCAATTCATAAATCATTCGATGAATGAGTTGAACAAAGCATGTAATAAGCACAGATGAATTACTCTAACAATTAATGAAAAAGCATATGGAATTAAGAATTAATTCAAATACATGAGAGTTCACATGGTTACATCATTCCCCAACAACAAATAGAGTTTAGTTCCCCATAGACATGGAGAAACTAGATGAATAATGGAAAAGCATGAGATAGCAAAACCCTAAAAGTAGAGGAAGGACGTTTTCGCATCCAAATCCGCCTTTAGAGAGTGGAAGAGTGTACTGTTGTGCTTCTCTGACCAGAGATACCAAACCTAGGACGCTTGGGTCCTTTAAATAGAATGGAATCAGAATAGAAAAAAGCCCAAGCCCGTTACGTCCAACACTCAAGCGCCCCAAAAAGGGCGCCTGGGCGGTGAGCGGCACTTCCTGCGCTTAAGCCTTCTAGAGAATGCCCAAGCTTCGTGCTATTGGCAATCAAGCACCCAAAAATGGGCGCCCGGGCGGCGAGCGGTGGTTTGCTCGAGCTTCCTTCCTTCTGGTGCCTTTTCTGGACCTTTCTGAGCTCTATCTCCTTAGCACTTTATCCTTGCAATTCCATATTAACTCATTTTCTATCAAAACAAAGGGAATTAGTCATAAAATCATCAAATTCAACCTCAACTCTCTTATTCACACAACTTAATAGAAAAACATGATTCCAAGCAGGTTTCTAAGCAGAAAAGGGTGCATTTAGTATCAAAATTACATCACAGATAACGACATTTTCAACTGTTATCACAACCCCAAACTTAGAACTTTTCTTGTCCTCAAGCAAAACGATTGTAGCTCAACTTTTCAGAACAATCACTGCAATGACTCAACCTTTATCAAAAACTTTTTCTTTCAGACAAGCAATCACTTTTATCAACTCAGCAAACAGAAATTAGTCAAGATGTGCAGATGCCTTAATTCAATCAAAATCAATGTGATGCTCATATACTTCAATAGATGCTATCTTTAAGAATGATCAATCATCCAAGCAGAGATGCAATCAAAAATTCAGAGAACTACTCCTCACCGAAGAAAGTGTTTCACTCAAGCACTCAAAAGTGTATCACTCAACTCACAGGTGTATAGTGAGGTGTTGGTGTCTTTTTCACTCTGGTATCATAATGTCACACAAATTAACTTTGCCTTTCATTTAGCCACAATCAAACATACTCACAAGCAAGTTGTCTTCACAAGGGCTTTTCATGGCTTGTAACTTGGCTGGGCTAAGAAGGAAATTTGTTTTTTTTGGTCAACAAAATCCTTGAGTTAAGAGAGACATTTATGATTTCATCATTCAAGCACAAACTCTGTTTCGTTTTCCCAGCTTTCCCTTGGATTGAGCTTTTCTTTTCTTTTCTATTCATTTTTCTTTTTCTTTTTCTTTTGCTTTCCAAGTATTCACTACTTAGCTCAATACTTTTTTTCTTTTCAATTTTCCCAGTAACCCCAAACTTGAACCTTTATCAATACCTCCCAAATGTTTGCAAGTTAACTCAAGGTAAAGATTTTCACAAAGGGTTTTCAACACATGCATAAGCTTTAAGGTTCAAGGCTAGAACAAACTGTTTTCTTGTTAGTGGATAAATTCATGTGAAGGCTAAAAGAATAAGGGATAGCAAAAGATGGCCTTGATCATATGAAACCTGCAAGCAAGTAGTTCAATCACAGAAAATTCGGGCAAAATCATTCATGCTTCCAGAGTAATTGCAATTATTCATCAAAAACTCTGAAGCCCAAAACTTACACAGGTAAACTCTCAAGTCCCAGAATTCAAAAAAACAACCTGCTCAGTATCTCAATCAAACTTTACCTTAAGCACCTGTTTCATACTCTGTGAGCAATCACCTGTATACCAGCACATCATGCAGCACCTCAACATCAATCCACACACTAGAATATCACAAAGCAAGACTTATCATACAAAAATCAAAGTTGAACCAAAGCAATGTAATCCATTAAAGCAAAGTACAATACCAAACAAATAATTAAAAAGGAAAACAATAAAAACAGAAACAAAATTGAAGTAAAGCAAACAAAAACAGCAAAATAACAAATATCCTGTCTTGAAACAAATATGGCATTCATCAGTAGATGCCCAATACAAATCATCACTCATCATCCTCGTCTATGGCTGAAGCTTCAGCTGCTTCACCTCTACCACCCTCCTATGTTGGGTCAGCGGGCCATGCCCATTAAGCTACAAATTCATCCTAAGACATTAACTATTTCTCAGGGAATAGGAACGTCAGTGTCCTCAACAATGCCTGCTCGCCCTTGTATACGATAGCCATCCTAGTATCCAGTAGAGAATAGTACATGTCCCGCATCTAGAAAGGAGCGACATCATGGACTGGCTCCTGGGCTGGTGCTGGCTGTGCCCTGAGTTGCTGTGGTGGTGGCTTTGGATGGCCTGGCTCATCCATTACACAGTAGTGAGTAAAGTAAGTTGTGTCCAGCTCCTTTCTTGGACGCTCCAGTGGTGGCCTAGAAACATCAATGCCCGCGGCCTCACAAAGGTGGGTGATCAATGAAGGATGTCCCAACGGTGCCTTGCTGGTTGCACCACAGGCACAACTCTGAATCTCATCAGCTATGACCTACCCTATGTTAATGTTAAGGCCCCTAAGAATACAGTAGAGGTGGATAGTCCTATGAATACTGATGTCAGAAATATGGGAGCAAGGCTGGATGTTGGCATGAGAGAATGCCATCCAATACTTCACCAGAGGCGTCAGATGGGGTCTAGTAGGGTGGATGAGTGCTCCAAAACTGTTCCTCTAAAAATGCCCTCTAGGCACACATAAGGTCCGCTCCACATCCTCATAATCCACCCTTTCCAACATGGATGAGGCAAACTGACATTGCTTCCGCTCCACATCATCAGCATAAAAAATATCCCTCTTACCCCTCAGGTAGCTGAAGTATGTCTCATCTTCTCCCCCCAATGCTTTGGCATTTATGTAAAACTCTTTGACTATGTCAGCATTGGCGGGAGAGGGGTAGACTGCTAGGTGGTCCCAATCTCTATTGTTCAGCTCCCTTTCAAACTGGGGATCTAAGGATGGTATGGAGGCCACCTTCCTTTCCATCAGCTGCACAGAACCAAACAACAAAAAATAGAACACAACAAAAAGACAAAATTCAAAATCTGCCACTGCCGCTCGCCGCTTGGGCGCCCCTCAGGGGGCGCTTGAGCGGCGCGCGGTGCAGCCAAGTGTAACCCTGTTGTTTCTATCCTTTTCAAAATCATTTTCCACCTAGTTCAGATCAAAATTGGCATAATTTAATCGGTCTAAACAGTCGGAAATCAAGCATAGACAGTATAGGGCATTAAAAATCAAACTTCCTCATCAAAATCCTTCGAAATTCAAACATTAAAATGCTCAATCCATAACATAACAAGAACTTACTTGGTTGGAGACAAGAAAACAGAGATTGAAGCTCAATTTAAGTGCACAAATATGTCCCCTAGCACCCACACAATCAAAAACTCCAAACTTTGATGGTTCGAAAGTGCAAATCAAGTGAGAGATAGGGTTTTTGGTGGAAAAGTGAAGGGGGAAAGTGAAGAGAGGACTTGGGAGAGGTTTTTAGGGAGGCCAGAGTGAGGAGAATTTGAGAGAGGGGGCTTGGGCGAACCCTAGAGTGTATAAAGAATCATGTGAGCCGAAATCCCGCTCAAGCCCCAACTTAAAAACCAAGTCTATAGTCACGCCGCACGGGCGCCCCTCAGAGGGCGCTCAAGCGGCGGGCAACACTTTTCCCCCTTTGCTTTTTAGCTAGTTTTGGGTGGTCTTGGCCCTGATTTCTCATATTCAACTTATAATTTTTCTAGTTTTTTTTCCCTAACCCTCACAACAACACTCAAATCAATCAAATAATCTTTCTTCACTCGTCAAGCATTCAGCTATTACAGACTAAGCACACTGAAATCACACACAAACAGAAACAAAAGTAAAAGTTTGTAGAAACACTAGGTTGCCTCCTAGTAAGCGCTTCTTTAACGTCACTAGCTTGACCCAATGTAAACATAAAAAAAACAGAAAAATTGCAAACTTAAAGAAATAATAAACAAATAGAAGTTTTTAAAACACTGGGTTGCCTCCCAGCTAGCGCTTCTTTAACGTCACTAGCTTGACCCAATAAGCTCATGTCACATCTTTGATCTTGGTGTTATTTTTTCCTTCTCCACACCAAATGGTATTCACTAATTTCTTGTTCACCTTCTTGATTCTCTTGGAAATTGGAGATTCAATCTCTATCAGTCCATCAGCTCTGAGTTTTTTCGCAACCCACAACTTTTTGCTAAATCTCACTGGAATGCCTAGTCTAAAATCTTCATGTTTCTCCAGGGTAAATTGATTAACACTTTTTCCTTTGCTATCTTTTTCTTCCTCCTTTACCTGTGACAAACAAAACATTTTACCTTTCTTACCTGGCTTGGTAGCTTTAGCACTTGTCTCCGGTGTACCTCCACTTGAAGTCTTGAGACTAGTCTTCTTCTTCTGGATTTGCTGCTCAGCCTTGAAGACATTGAAAATCACCTCCTCTTCTTGGTTTTTAAGTGCTACAGTTCCATCATCAACATTAATAATCACCTTGGCCATTTTCATGAATGGCCTTCCAAAAATAATAGGGATCTCCAAATCTTCCCCCATCTCCATTATCACAAAATCAACTAGGAATATGAGATTTTCAATTTGAACCATCACATCTTCCACCATACCACGGGGCTTTTTGGTGGATCCATCAGCCTTAAACAGAGTCATCCTTGTAGGTTTGACTTCAAGATCACTAATCTTTTCAAGAACAGATTAGGGCATCAAATTGATACTGGACCCTAAATCAATTAGGGCTTTCCTTTTTATGATTCCCAATAGTACAGGTAATGGTGAAACTTCCTAGATCTTCAACCTTAGGAGGAAGTGCCTTTTGTAAGATCATATTGCACTCTTCCTGTACCTCCATTTTTTCCTCTTTTATATATTCTTTTCTTTTGAGGAGTTTCTTCAAAAACTCAGCATATTCAGGAATCTGTTGCAATGCTTCAGTGACAGGAATTCTAATTCCCAATTCTCTATAAATTTCTTCAAAACACCCTAATTTTTTTTCTTTTTCTTTTCTGGAGCACTCTTCAGGGTGATTGAGCTTATTTTCTAATTTTTCTTTTTCTCGCTCAACCTCTTCATTTTTGTCTCTCTCACTCTCCTCTCTTTCTTTTTCTTATTCAATCAAATTTTTTTCTTCTTTTCTCTCTATTATTTCTTTTATCTCACTCTCTTCTTTTTCTTTCTCACTCAACTTTTATTTTTCTCTCTCTCTCTCATCTTTCATACTAACAATAGCCTTACATTCTTCTTTGGGGTTAACTTCAGTATTGACCAACCTGCATCTCCATGTTCCTTATAGCAACTTCAGTGCTTTTCTGAGTGGAAAGAGTTGCCTGCATGAATTGTTGGAGAGTCTCTTCAAGCTTGGTAGTTCTGTTAGATAGAGAGGGTTGTTGTTGCCACTGTTGTTGTTGTTGTGATGGTCTATTGAACTCCCACCAGTTTGCCTAAACTGACTTTGTCCATTGCTAGAATGAGATTTCCACCCTTGATTATAATTGTTGGGACGAAATTGGTTGCCCATGTAACTAACTTCTTCATTGATATTCTCAGGCACAACACATTGACCATTGATATGATCACCACCACATTGTTCACAAAGTTGGTGTTGAACTTGTGAGACATTCCGACACTCCTTTGGTGGTTGAGAAAGCTTCTTTGTCAACACCTCTAATTGTTGAGTTATAATCTTATTCTGAGCAAGCAAGGCATCATAAGACTGTAACTGTAACACTCCATTGTCATGGAGTTCCTCTTTCATTGTGTATCTCATTGTCATTGGTAGCCATGTTTTCAATTAATACATAGGCTTCATCTAGAGTCTTGAACCTGATATTGCCTCCAACTGAGCCATCTAACATCAATTTGGTTTGTGAGCCAAGACCTCCAAGGAAAAGAATGACTATTGTTGCTTCATCAAAACCATGAGTAGGTGTCTTTCTCAGCAAGCCCTTGTTTCTATCCCATGCTTGCCCTAATGTCTCCTTCATGCCTTGTTTGAAAGAAGAGATTTCTTACTTCCCTTTGTTGATCTTTGATTATGGTAAGTATTTATTCAAGAATTTTGCAACCCCATCTTCCCACTCACTAAAAATATTCTCAAGAAAAGAGTTCAACCACAGTTTAGCATTGCCTCCCAGTGAGAAAGGAAACAAACTTAGTCTAATAGCATCATCTGGCACTCTATTCAGCTTTACAATATTACAAATCTCATTAAAAGTTGTCAGATGCTCATATGGACTTTCACTTGATAGTCAATTGAGTTGGTTGCTCACTAGATGGATCAATGCAGGCTTCATCTCCATACTTGCGGCGTTGGCCCTCGGCTTTGAATGCTGTTAAAATGATGAGGGCCAACCACTTTTGCATAATCTGCCAAAGTACGCCGAACACCATTGTTGTCCATGCTTTCCAAATCAGATTGTAAGCCCTGTGAAATTCTCTCTAGAGAAGGTTCTCTAGATAATTTGCTTCTTCTTGGCCTTCTACTAGTCTCAATCCCTTAAAGAAGAGATTCAACACTTGTGTTGCTCCTTTTTCTAATTGTATCCTGTAAAAACTAGACACAAAACCCTAGAAAATTTGTTAGCACAAAAACAAAAACAAACGACACAAAACACAAATTAAAAATAAAATAAAAATGAAAATAAAAATAAAAATAAGAAAAATAAAAATAAAGTCAAAATTAATCAAGAATCACACAAATATAATAGTTTAAACCGTGAGTCCCCAGCAACGGCGCCAAAAACTTGTTGATGGTCAACAAGTGTACCGAATCACACAAGTAATATAAAATGGTAAGACCAAGTATTGTATCCCAGAAGACTCTTGGCACTAAACAATCGTGTGATAACTCGAATAATTAAGACTTAAATAAAACGAGATCATTGGTTTTAGATTCAAAGACAGAAAATTAAATATGGATTAATTTGATCAATAATAGAAGAGCAAAGTGATAAACGAATGTTGTTTAATATGAGATGAGTATGTTTTGGGGGTTAGATTTCACCAAGTTCCTTCTCATGTATGTAAGAATTCTTCTTTATGCATTAATGTTAACGTCACTCACTAAATCGTTTTCCCAAAGGACTCACGGCCTAGTTAGCTATATGATTTGTTGATTATTTAAGACTTGTTAACAATTGATTTTAGGTTTTAAATGCAAAAGACAGTAAGTAAACATGTATGAATGAGTTTTGCTCAATGGAAAAGAGGAATACAAACACTTTAATGAATTAGATGGATGAGTATGTTGTTGGGGTTATCAATTTCATCTTATCCACTCTCATATACTTTAGGAATTTATCATTCTTTTCATCAATTGCTAATGCCACTCTCTAAATCACCTTGCAAGAAGGCCTATCCTTACGAGTTCATACAATTCCTAGCATCCCTAATAATTAATTCTGAAGTGCAGAAGCTTAAAGGCAACCAATATGCTATTGGGAGAAATTCCCCGGATCTAGATTTCCCCGTACGTTCCCATATCGACAAAATCAATAATCATGGCATTGAATGAGTTAAACAATGCAAGCTTTAAGCAAAGAGGAAAAACCCTAACTAATGATGAAAGAAAGCATAAATCTTAAAATAAGATGTTAAAACAAATTCCATATATGAGAGTTTCACAAGACTACATTGATTCCCCAACAACAATACAAGGTTTAGTTCACCATATTCATGGTGAAACTAGATGAACAATAATGAAAGAATGAAAGATAGAACCCTAGAAAGATGAGGAGGTAGCCTGAGCATCCAAGATCTTCCTTCAAGGGGTCGAAAAGTGAGTGTTTGCTTCGTCTCAGCCAAAGACACAAACCCAGGAACACCTAAAGCTTATATACTATTCGTAAAATTACAGAAAAGTGGGCCTAAGCCCAAAAGAGTGCCCCTCAGCGGTAAACTACCGCTCAGCGGTAAGTGCGTGAATTGATTCTTCCCCCTCAGCGGCATTTTCACCCCTCAGCGGATCCAACGTGAGTTCCTGAGTGCCGCTCAACGGTAAACTGCCGTTGAGCGGTAGTTGCGACTTCTCCTTTTGCACTTTTTTATGTCTTTTCTGATTCCATCTCTATCCTTCTTCACTTCTTTCACCAAATTCACCTTAAAACCTGCATAAAACACTGAAATCAAGCATAAACCTGTCCAACTCTCTTATTTCTAAAAATATGACCAAAAGCATGATTTGAAGCTAGTTTCTAAGTGTTAAAGGTTGCTTTTAGTATCAATTTTAAGCATGAAAATAACAGTTTTTCAAGTGTTATCACCTACATCTAGTGTCCTTCCACCACAAGAAGCAAATGCACTATAATGATGAAGGTTTTTACAACAAGGCTTTTATAGAGACCTCCACGTCAAAAATATAAAACACCTCTCTAACCCCTAATCAAAATATACGCATACAACACACAAAGACCAGCAACAAGATGTCCCCTCTCGTACCGTCTTCAACCCTTTGAGAAACTCCTCAAAGTCCATAACGCAACACGTCCTCTTCCTGTAGTCACAATAGGGAAACTCCAATCTTCACAAGATTGATAGAAACTGATAACGAAATAGCCACCTCAAGTGCAGGTTGATCAGACAATGAGAGCACACAGATTTTTGCTCGTCAAGCAATCACCAAAGATGAACACCATTGTCTTCTTGATGAATTCTTGGAGCTTTCACACTTTCTACAAGAGATCAATAATCTGAAAGAAATCAATCAAATCGTTAGAATCAAAAAATCTCTGTAAAATTCAAATTCGCGTCTATATATAGTTTTCCATAAAACTAACGCTCCTAAGTCGACTTAGCTACTAATGTAGTCGAATATCAAAATTCAGTTAAAGCAGTTAGCAACAATCAATGCAGTTAATTGAATTAAAATTAATGCAGTCGAATCACAATAAATGCTTGGTCAACATATTTAAAAATATAGCCGTTGTAACATTTAATACAAGCATTAACAGAATTTCTAAATTGTAACAGACTTAGTCAAATGCAGGTTGCATGTAATCGGGTATACAACACAGTTAAACAAAGTTTTGAAAAACTTTCTCTTCAAAAATTTTGACAACACACTTTGAAAAAGTTTGTGCAAAGCCACGAGTTTTAATCGACTTACTTCATAACGAAGTCGACTTAAAACTGTTGTTTTGCCACATATTATAAGTTCAACAAAAGTGCTTGTGGTTTTCCTTTTCTAAAACATATGTTACGCATTCACAGATAAGATCTCATGTAAACCACAGTGAATTGCAACAATGACAAAATCAACACAAACATGTTCTCAAATAATCATAAACATGAAAGGTATGAACATGTAATGATGCATCAAGGAGGATGCATAGGAGCAGATCCGTGAGACTGGAGG
>JAHCHA010012941.1:34799-48143 GCA_027742795.1 Vigna hirtella
ACTTGCCGATTGTTCAACAAGTTTGTGGCGCCGTATTTCGGTGTTCATAAATTTGCCATCAATAAGCTTTAGGACGTCCTAGGGTTTGTATCTTTGGCTGAGACGAAGCAAACACTCACTTTTCCACCCCTTGAAGGAAGATCTTGGATGCTCAGGCTACCTTCTCCTCTTTCTAGGGTTCTATCTTTCTTTCATTCATTATTGTTCATCTAGTTTCACCATGAATATGGTGAACTAAACCTTGTATTGTTGTTGGGGAATCAATGTAGTCTTGTGAAACTCTCATATATGGAATTTGTTTTAACGTCTTATATTAAGATATATGCTTTCTTTCATCTTTAGTTAGGGTTTTTCCTCTTTGCTTATTGCTTGCTTTGTTTAACTCATTCATTGCCAAAGATACAAACCCTGTAATAGCTTTGCAGATATAATAACAGGGAGTTTCCCATCCCTCTCAAGATAAGCATATTTCAAATGGGATGGTAAAGGTTTCAGCTCCAAAATGGGTGGCTGCACCATAGATGGCAAAATTTTATTGCCTAAGGTAATCTCAACCACCTCAACATCACACTTGGATGCCACAGAGGTATCATCTTTTAATACCACGTCCTCAATATCACCTGCTTTACAGTTTCCTTTTTCGTCAAAAATTAGGCACGACATATTTGAAAAAGAAAAATTGTTTACAACATCACTTGATAAGTCCATACAAAACAAAAAATGATCTTTAATCGGGTGCTTCCCAACTTCCAACTCGTTGAACCGCACCTTCTCGTCTCCTATCTCCATTGTCAATAATGATCCTGCATGCACATCTATCTTGGTTCGTACTGTCATCATGAAAGGTTTCCCAAGATAATAGTTGTTGGACTGATTCCTTTATCATCCTTCATGTCCAAGATATAGAAATCTACAGGAAAAATTAACTTGTCTACTCGGACAAGGACGTCCTCAAGCACACCTGTAGGGTTAACTGTGCTACAGTTGGCCAGTTGAATGACCACACCAGTAGTCTTAAGAGGTCACAAAGATAGAGAAGTAAACATTGATAAAGGCATTACATTTATGGAAGCCCCTAAATCTAGCATGGCATTGTCAAACTTTGAATTTCCAATAACACATAGAACATAAAACATACCTGGATCCTTGCATTTTCGAGGTATTTCAATATGCTTCTTTATCAAGCTTGACACATTTCTTCCCAAATTCACAACCTCATTATCCCTAAAACGCCTTCTATTTGTGCAAATTTATTTCAAAAACTTGGCGTATTTAAGGATTTGCATAACAACATCTAGCAAGGGAATGTTGATCTCCACCTTTTTGAAAGTATTTAAGATCTCTTGGTCTAATTCCTCCATTTTTTATTTCTTCGGTTTCAACCGATTTGGATATGGAGGAGGTGGAGAATAAGATGAAGAAGAATTTTTAGAAGAAGAGTTAGAGGATACTAACCTGGATTTATCAGTGGTAGTCTCAAGTGATGGTTCACTTGGTCCTCCATTGTAATCAATTTGCGCTCCTTCTTTCTCCTTATCTTCATCCTCTTGAGCTCCTTCAGGGCCTTCTACTTGCTTACCCGTTCTCAAAGTAATAGCACTTACATTTTGCAGGTTGATCACTGTTTGTTCAGGTAGTTTATTTGACTCCTTAGCCTCTAATTTTTCCACCCTCTGAGTCAACTCTACAATTGATTTCTTGATTTCTGAATTTTTCTCAAGTATTGTTTTCATGAAATCTTGTAGTGACATTTCAGGTTGAGGTTATTGCCTTTGTTGAGGTGGAACATAAGGTTGTTTATTCTGTTATACCTATTGGAGGATGAGTCATGATAATTCTGGTATGGTAAAAGCTTGAGATGGGTTTTCCACAGTGGTTTCCACCAAGCTAAGACATTCATCAGTATAATGGTTAGTTGAAATGAAAATTCCACACTTAGCAATTTGTGGAGTTGAGGTTTTAAACAAACTTGCAATCTCGTCGAGTTTGCTTTGTAGCTTATTCAATCTTTCATCTATCCTCTTTCCATCAACTGCACCATTATCAATTTCATGCACTCCCTTCAACAAAGTCACTGAATTTTCTCTTGTGCCATATTGTTGATTGTCTATTGCCTTCCATTCTATTAGATCTATACCATCTTCTGGTGACCTGTCTAAGAAAGATCCTCCGCTTGCAGCATCTGCCCATGACCTATCAGTAGGAATTAAGCCTTCATAAAAGCTTAGAATAAAATCTTCAATTTGGAGTTGAGGGCATGAAGAACATAGTTTCTTGAATCTTTCCCAATATTAACTAAGATTCTCTTTATTTCCCTGTCTTAAATCTTGAATTTCTCTACGGATAGCTGATAATCTAGATGCAGGAAAATACTTCTCAAGAAAGAGTCTTTCAATAATTTCCCATTGAGTTGCTCCTTGAAGAGTAAAAGGAAAAGCTCTCATTTTAAGGCTCTGTATTGTGATCCTGGGAGATCTAAAGTTTTTACACAACATGTGAAATTGTCTCAAGTGCTTGTGTGGATTCTCCCTTTATAACCCATTGAACTTTGGTAAGGCATTTAACAGGTCAGGTCTCAACTCCCACTCCTCATTAGGGTATTCAATGTTACTCCGGATAACTGTATTCTTGGAGGTGGCTAACTGTCTGATGGTTCTTTGTGCCATATTGTTTGGGTTAGGATCAGGTAAAGGATTAGATGGTATGTTTATAACTGGAGATAATGAAGGTGGTATGGCCTCAGATGTAAGAATTGTTCCTTCAGTAGAACACCCAAATTTCAAACTTCTTCGTAGCTTATGCAAATTCCTTTCAACTTCCGGGTTAATTTGATAAAATTCTCCTGGGTTAGCTTTGGTCATGCACTAGGCAGTCTACTTGAAGTTGTTTCTCTGTTCTTGACTTCTCTTTTTCTTTAGTTCTTGCTTTAGAGAAAGATTCCAACTAAGAGATAAGAGAACTTTGTTTGGGTCCACTCCCAGGAAAGAGAGGTGCGTCATAATGGACAACTTAAGTACCAAGTCTTTCCTAGCCAGAGTGTATTCAAACTAGCCTCAAGTATTTCCCAAGAGAAATTCTTAATTAAAACAAGAACAAAGATTATTTTGCTAACACAATAATGACAAAAGACTACAAAATAACTCAAATTAAATAAAATGTATGTACGTTAAAAAAATAAAAAATAAAAAATAAAAAACAAAAAATAAAAATAAGAATCAAAATATTCAAAATACTAACCGTACTCCCCGGCAGCGGCGCCAAATTTGATAAGCTGTCGTTGAAGCTATCAAATTAATACTACTTTTCAAGGCAACTTTAGTATTGCCAAGTAGTATTCAAGAAAGTAGATAGGGTTAAAGTAACCCTGAGTCGTCTCCCAACGAATACGGAATTGCCTTTTAATATTTGAATCTTATGAATGCAATGCAATATTCAAGAATAAAAATGATATTTGGAGAAGGTTTAAAGAACAAATAAGAAACTTAAAAATAGTTATGATGAAATAGGTTAATTCCAGTTCTTTTCCAAGATAGATTCTTCATCGGTTATTCACAGATAATTGTTCAATTGATTATTATTTAAGTTTCAAATTAATTAAAGTACATTCTTAATAAATTTGAGAGAGATCATGCATTTAACCAAAGTAAATTCTCAATCAAATGCAAAACCTTTCTAGATTATTCACAATGAATTCAACCAAAGTACATTCTCAATCAAATTCTATTATGTTTAATCATGTCTAGTCTTAAATCTCCTAACCAAATTAAAAGCTAATCAATCAAAGTAAATTCTCAATTAATTATAGTTGAAATTATTACTAATCAATCAAAGTACATTCTTAATTGATAGTAAAAACCTTTTAGTCATATGAAAGTTCCTAAATTAAATCAAAGTAGATTCTCAATTAGACCTAGAAACGCTAAAACTCATATAATCAATATGCATGTAGATTCAAACACATTATGATGCAAAAATCTTTGCTTTTAATTTGATAAAGAGATGACAAACATAGAGAGAGAACAACTTAAATCAATAATCAAAATAAACAATTGCATTAACTCAACCTAACCTCAGAATCCATAATGGAATTACAGCAGAATAGCCTTAGATGCTTACCTCTCCATGAATGGAGTTGAATACAAGATGAAATAAGAGAAGTGGTGAATGAATAAATGAAGTCAAGTCAAGTCCTTTTCTGCTTCCCCTGGGTCTCTTTATATAGAGCTTGATTGGGCTTGGACTCTGAATATTCAGTTGACATAATCTTTTATCTTATATCTTCCAAATAACTAAAAGATTTAAATAATTATAACGTTATTTGGAAGATATTTTCTATTGATATTTCCAAATTAAATTAATTCAACAACTGAATTTTATCTTTTAGTTTTTCTGGCTTTCCAAAATTGCACAAATGCCTTGAAATTTCCTCTATCTTACACTTTAGCCCCTTTAGCATTCTCCAAAATTGCACCAGAAGTCCCTGTTGACGCGGCCAATGAGTGCCTACCCCGTCGCAGCCCTCTTCCTTCCCCAATTAACGTCGAGAATCTATGTTGGTGGTGCGGTTGTTGTGCGTGACGGCAGTTGTTGATGAGGAGGGCGGTGATGGATCTCGCGAGGAAGATGGTGATTTTTCGGTGACGGGGCGGCATGATTGAGGCGCTGCGGTGGCGGGAGTGGTGGTTTGTTGTTGCACCGACGAGAAAGGAGGAGATGAACGGTGGTCGTGGAGGTTGCACGGCAGCAGCGGACGACACCATAGCTGGCTAGGGTTTTGATTGGGAATTAGGGTTTCTCTTTGGAGAAGATGATGCTCATGTGTTAGGGCTGAGGTGGCATGTTCTGATTAGTTCACTTGTATGTGAAAGGATTAGTGATGTGGCATCATCTGGGTGGTTCAATTTGTTAACGGTGGATTGCCACGTGGCATGATCTGGTGAAGTCTGACTAGTTAGTGGTAGGAGAGGTATGGGTAGGAAAATTTAGGGGTATAGGAGAAAAGACTTAGTGTTTGGGCTTACATGTTGGGCCTGTTTCAAAAATAGGAGTGTATGTAGGGAAATTGGGAGGTGCAAGGGTAAAAGTTGTCTGTTTGGCCCATCTGTATATTATTTTCCAAATAAAACCTGATTTTCGGCCTTAATTTGCAATTTAGACCAATAAAGCTTTAATTTCAGCTGCACAAATAAATATTAGAAAATCCAAGAATAATTTATGCGCCTAAATTGGCTTTTTACATCTCTTTAATTCTCAAACCCAACAATTCTAATCATCATAAATTCGCTTTAAATCAATCATTTAAGCACATGAATCTCATCAAAAATTTTAATTTTAAAGCATAAATGTGGGCATAAATGTGCACTCATCAATATGATTCATCCAGGAGTTAAAAAGAAAATGTAAAATTCTATCATGACAAGAAGCTGATAAAAAAGAGTTTTTACTCCAAGGCAGCAGGTGTTGTTGTTCAATTCACGTTTGAAGCTGTTTCCTGGGAAGTTGAAGTCAAAGTGGTCAGGACTATTCACATTGAAGGAAGTGCCTCCTCATGGAGCAATTGAATTGGTAGATCCAGCTGCCAGTGATTGATGAACAAATCTTCAATCCCTGAAAACGAAGTCAAAAACTTGTTAACCCTCGGCAAGTGTAACCGAATCGTATAAAGTAATAAACCTGGTAAGACCAAGTATCGTTCTCCCAAAGGACTCACGGCCTAGACAGTTGTGTGATTTTGTTGATTAATTAAGACTTGTGAACAAATTGTTGTAGGTTTCAAATGTAATAGACTGAAAAGTAAATATGTATGCTTGTGATGATCAATGGGCAAGAAGAAACAAAACACGTGAATTGAAATATATGGATGAATATGTTGTTGGGGTTTATCAATTTCATCCTATCCACTCTCTTGTATTTAGGAATTCATCATTCTTTTCATTAATGTTAATGCCACTTTCTAAATTTCTTAAAACTCGATGTCTCGGCAAAGAAAGCCTAATCATAATCACTAGTTTACGATGCCTTATCTCCCTAGCAATTAATCATGCATTATAGTGAACAAAAGCTTAAAGGAAACCAACTATCATACTTCTATGTCTAGGTTTGTAATATACTGATGGGAGAGATTCCCCAGATCTAGATTTCTCCATATGTGTCCATATCGACAAAACCAATAATAATGACATCGAATGAGTTAAACAATGCATGCTTTGAGCAAAGAGGAAAAACCCTAACTATTAATGAAAGAAAGCATGTATCATAAAAATGGTCTTGAAGAACAAATTCCATACAAGAGAGTTTCTAATGATTTACATTGATTCCCCAACAACAAAATAAGTTTAGTTCACCATATTCATGGTGAAACTAGATGAAATACAATGGAAAAGTAAAGGATAGAACCCTAGAAAGTTGAGAAAGGAGCCTTAGCATCCAAAATCCTCCTCAAAGGGGTGAAAGAGTGCGTTTTTGCTTCGTTCCAGGCAAAGATACAAACCCTAGAACGTCCTAAAGCTTATATAATATTCTAAAAATTATAGAAAAATAGGCCCAAGCCCAGAAAAGTGCCGCTCAACGGTAATAATGTGTGACCACTTCTTCCCGTCAGCGGCTTTTCTCCCCTCAGCGGTGCCAACAGTTCTTTGCGAGTGCTGCTTAGCGGTAATTGGCGCTGAGCGGTACTTGCGGTTTCTCTTCTTTTGCACTTTTCGTGTCCTTTTCTGATTCCATCTCTATCCCTTTTCACTTCTTTCATCAATTTCATCTAAAAACCTGCAAAAACAAGGAAATCAAGCATAAAACCTGTCCAACTCTGTTATTTCCAATAATTCAACAATATCATGAGTTCAAGCTAATTTCTAAGTCATAAAGGTTGTAATTGAAGTCAATTTTAAGTATTAAAATAAGTTTTTCAACTATGATCAGTGATCCACAGAGAAGTTGGGGAGTGAATGGTCAACGTCTCAAGAACTATTTGGGAGGAGAAGTAGAATGTCTCTCAACAGTTATGAAGCTGAGGGATCCATGAGCTTATTGAGTCAAGCTAGTGACGTTAAAGAAGCGCTTACTGGGAGGGAACCCAATTTTCTAAACTTATCTTTATTTTATGAACTTATTTGCTTCTGTTTTTAGGATAGTGACGAGAGGGTCGCACCTCTCGCAAAAATTGTGCATAAAAGAATGCAGTATAGACTAGGAAGTGACTCCTAGGTCGTCTCTCAAGGACCAATTTTGGTGGTTCAGTCTCAGATTTATCACGAAGTGGGGGGGTTTTGTGAAAGTTTTGGTTGCGGTAAAATTAAATAAATGCAGTGAAAATAAAGTTGATGAAAATGTAAATCAAGTAGTGCAGTAAAAGTAAGACTGAAAAACGTAAATCACAGTTTGAAAACGTAAATTGGAAATAAAGTTTTAACAGAATTAAAATTCGCAATTGGAAATAGATCATGAAACTGATGAAATAACTTGAGCAGAAATAACAGTAATTTGATCAAAGATTTAAACGTGCAAACGGAATTTTAAACCAAAGGTAATTCGCAGATAAAAATTTAACAACAATCAACTGAAACACACTGGAAATTAAGATTCAACTTAAACTAGAAAACAAATCCAAAACCTTCCCCAAAGGGGAGGTGGAAAAATGAAAGCCAACGTAAAACTCTTCCTAATTCCTACTCCTAAATCTACTTCGCCTGCTGCCCCTTTTATATGCCAAATATTTTTGGCTTACTCCCGTCAGGCAGTTTTCCCGTTTTGTTTTGTCTCCCAACAGATATCCTGAATTTCCTCCTGGACGTTGTCAAACATGAATAAGGTTGGGGCCCTCTTAGTCTTGTCTTCTTCTTCAATTCTGTTGACATTCCAGCCAAGCACTCTTCTCCCTTCTCAACGTGACTGCTGGACGTGAAACCATCCAGACTGTGGCACCACTCCTCTCAACATGCTGGAGCTTCCGGACCAGGCCGTGGAGTGTGAAGCTTCTTCCGTGTGCACTTTCCAGCCTCGGTACTGCTGCTGGAACGGATGCTTCCTGCTGCCATGGATTTGAAGATAGCTGGACGGTGCAGCTGGACATCACGCCTCCCAACTGGATGCTTCTGTGTGCACACCATAGCTGTTCCAGAATTAATTCTCCATGGGCCGTGACACCTCTTGTGTGCTGCTACTGATCTTTGGACGTGTGCTGTACTGGTGGAGGATGCTGCAGCTGCTGGTGGTTGCTTCAACAAGGTGCTGGACCGTCTCCTCCAAGCTGCTGGCCGAGACTCCACTCCTTCATTTCAGCGTGTGGGCTTCTTTTTCCAACTCCTTGCTGCAAGCTTGCTGGACTTTGTGGTGACACCTTCTTCTGCTCTCAGCCATCACCGTGCACGTCTTCTCTGCTGGAACGTAACTCTCTTCTTCCTTCCAGCCAGCGTCCAAAGCTACTGGACCGTGATTCAAGGGTGCTGCTGCCATGCTTCCAGAAATAGCCGTGACACACTTCCCTCTTCCTCCCTTAGACGTGAGATTTACCAAGCCAAAGAAAAGAAACTGTGAGCTTGTTTTCCAAAAGAAGATCCAAAACCAAATGTGGAGTGGGAGAAAATTCTGCACATTCTTTTGAAAGGCCGTGACACCACTTCCCTTAACGTGGTCCCCTTTTTCTTTGTTGATTGTTGGGATGCAAGCCGTGAGCTGATGTCCATTTGCTTTTTCATGTGCAGCTCTTCCAAAATCTAATGGTTGCTTACCACGTTGCAAACCAAGAAAGAGTGTGGCGGCCCATTGTCCAAAAAAAACATAACTTGAATATTATATCAAGCTTTCTCCATTTCTTCACTCTCTGGACGTGCAAAAGTGAGCATGGGCCCTCCATTTTCCACCTTTCAAGACTACATATTTTTAAATCCAAAAACAAAATCTCTCTCTTCGGTGTGGTGGTTGTTACCTACGTGAAGCCCCTCTCCAATTTAATTAATATTGTGCACTTTCCAAAATAAAGCATAGTGATCTTCAAATTGTAAAATTTAATCTTCCACCAAATAAATCAGCGTGTTTCTTTCCACTCCAGCAAAGCAATTGAGTGCAGCCGTGAACTCTTAAAGAAAGTGAATCAGCCCTCTTCTCCGTGTGGACCCCCATAATTACACATCACACCTCCTTTCTCATTTTAGCTTAAAATAAAATTGATGTGGCATTTCTCTAAGTCCCAAAATATTTTCCAAAAATTTCCTTACAATCAATAATGTAAATAATTAGTCTCAGATAATTCAAATTAATTAAAATAAGAATTTCTGATCAAATTGAGCACAATTAGAAAAAATGGGAAAATAGTGGACATTTAAGTACGATTCCCTGATTAATTATAGTACAATAAATTAAGCGAAGTGAAGAAAATAATGATTCATCAGATAGGTTGTGATGTAGTCGGTTTGAAACCTTTATATGATGTGATGGTTTAATATTGACTTGTGCATGATGAGTATTGCTTGATGATGCTTGGATATTTATTGATGCTGAGATTCTACACCATATGCTGATATACAGGTGGTTGTTTACAAGCTATGTGAACAGATGCATGATGTTGTGATTGTGATTATGATATTAAGTAGGATGTGTATCTGGAATATATGGAATGTTAAATGAGCCTAGATGTGAGGTTTTGAACTCCAGAGTTTTTGTGAATGATGACTATTACTTTGAAAGCATGAATGACTTTTCCCGGGTTTCTGTGTCATATGATCAAGGCCATCTATTGTTATCCCTTTTTAGCCAATGCATGATTTTAACCCAGTAAAAGAGAGCACAATGTGTTCTATCCTTTGAACCTCTAGCCTTGGACATCATATGAAAACCCTTTTTGAAAATCTTTACCTTGAGTTAAGTTGAGAATATTTATGGTATTGATAAAGGTTCAAGTTTGGGGTTCTTGGGAAATTTGAAAAGTGAAAATAAATAAGCATTGAGCTAAGTGTTGAGCGAATGAAAAGAAAAAGAAAAAGGAAAGAAAAAGAAAAGCTCAATGCAAGGGAAAGTTGGGAATAAGTAAGAAGGATTGTGTTTAAATGATGAAAGTATGAATGACTCTTTTAACTCAAGGATTTTGTGATCTAGAAAAACCAATTTTCTTCTTAGCCTAGCCACATTATAAGCCATAGAAAAGTCCTTGTGATGATACTTGCTTGTGAGTGTGTTTGATTGTGGTTAAATGAAAGGCAATGTTGATCCATGTGACATTGTGATAGTAGAGTGAATGAGTGACCTCTATATACACTTGTGTGATTGAGTGAAACACTTTATCTGGTGAGGAATGATTCCATGAGCACTTGATTACAACTATGCTTAGTTAATTGATCATTCATGAGAATAACATTTGTTGGAGAGTATGTGATTATGTGAACACCATGATGAGTAGTTGTGAATCAAGGCATGTGTGCATCTTGATTGAATTCTATTTTATGGGCTGATTTGAGTAATTACCTGTCTTGAAAGAAAGAGTTTTTGAATGTGTTGAACCATTGTATTGATTGGTGGAAGATTGAGTTACATCTTGTTTGCTTGAGGACAAGCAAAGTTCTAAGTTTGGGGTTGTGATAACAGTTGAAAAACTGTTATTTTTATACTTAATTTTGACATCAAAAACACCCTTTATGACTTAGAATTTAGCTTGAAATCATGCTTTTGCTTAAGTTGTGGAAATAAGAGAGTTGGATATGTTTTATGCTTGGTTTTCCTTGTTTTGGCAGGAATTTAGAGAAATTGGATGAAAGAACTTGAAGTAGCAAGGAGTTGGACTCAGGAAAGGAAGGAAAATTGCACAAAAAGAAGAATCGCAGCCACCGCTCAACTCCATTTCACCGCTAAGCGCCAAGCTTGCTTGTTGAGTACACTGTCTCGTGCTTAAGCGTCAGCACTGAGGGCTAATTCTGAGTGTCGCACTCACCACTGAATGCAATTCCTACCGCTGAGCGCTGTTAACTTGGGCTTGGGCCAATTTTCTATATTTTTCATAAACTATATAAGGGTTTATTCGACCTAGGGTTGGTATCTTTGGATAGACAGAGGCGAAATTACACTCCTTTCACCCTTTGGAGGCGGATTTTGGATGCGGAAGCTCCGATCTTCAACTTTTAGGGTTCTATCTTTCATTTGTTTCATTATTTTCATCTATTTTCACCATGTCTATGGTGAACTAAACCTCCATTGTTGTTAGGGAAACGATGTAATCCTTTGAAATTCTCATGTATTGAGTTGATTCTTGATTATATATGCTTTACTTCATTAATTGTTAGGGTTTTTCCTCTATACTCTATGCATGCTTTGTTTAACTCATTCAATTGCATGATTATTGATTTTGTCACTATGGACACATATGAGGAAATCTAGAACTGGGGAAATTCTCCTGGAAGCAATATTACCTAGACATAGGAATAGGAGGATCGATTGCCTTTAAGCTTCTATGCGAATGTAATGCATGATTAATTGTTAGGGAGACAAGACATTATGAACTAGTAATTAGGATTAGGCTTTCTTCACCGAGACATCGGGTTTAAGGTAAATTAGAAAGTGGCATTAACATTAATGAAGAAAAATGAATTCATAAATACATGAGAGTTGATAGGATAAATCGAAAACCCCAACAACATAATCATTCCATGTTTTATATCAATCAGTTTTGCATCTTTTAATCCAATTGATCAACACTTGCATTCATGTTTACTTTTCCGGAATATAAACACAACAATTTCGTTTACAAGTCTTGTTTAATCAAGAAATCACATAACTGTTTAGGCCTTGAGTCTCTTGGGAAACGATACTTGGTCTCACCATTTATTATTACTTGATATGATTCGGTACACTTGCTGAAGTCTTAACAATCAACCGCATCGAACAACTCCAGACCTTCGTGGGTACAAGATTTGATGCCTTGGAAACGAGATTTCAACACATGGACATGGGGACAAGATTTGACGAAGAACCTCGTAGTTAGAATTGCTTATTTACTGTTATTTACTTTCATTAGCAACATTCAACGATTATTGTGTTGCTTCTTAAATATTGTAGTGTTTTTAATACTGAAGTGCTTTAACAATATTTAAAATTCTTATGCATCAATGTTTATATCAAGCTTTTGCGAATTATTTATGATAGATAGTTAAATTAATCTACCAAATTAGATAACCTCCTGTGTAATGGTATTCTTAACTCACAACATCACATACATTTGTCATTCATTAAAGAAATATAAAAAAGAAATATAACGACTTCAACATTGTTTGTTTCCTCCATCATGGAGTGTACAAACATGTCCTCCCACCCTGTGATGACAGTTGAACATCAAAATCTACTAAAAACTACTGGATACATGTCAAAAAGTTCAAAGTATTGACCATGGTCAACCACATTATCTGATAATGGTTTATTTCAATGTTATTTGAGAGTAAATTTTGATAACAAATGAACCCTTTTTGACTTAGAAACTTGCTTGTTATCATGGTTTCAGCTTGTTTTGGTAAAAAAGAGAGTTGAGGTTATACTTGAAGATTTTATCACTAAATTCCCTTGATTTTGCAGGAATTGAGCTGAATTGAAAGAGGAGTTAGGTTGTCAAGAAGTTGGAACTCATAAAGGACAGAAAGAGCATCAGAAGAGAAGGATGCAAAAGGCCGCACTCACGCTTGGGCGCCTTTTTTGGGGCGCTAAGCGCCAATCTTCCTGTAACGTTTCACTCCTAGGCACCCTTCCTCGGGCCCTGAGCGCCATCTTCTCGCAAGCTCGCCTGGGCGGCCTAAGTAGGGGTTCTAAGCGGTGGCAACATTGGCCCATGATCCAATTCAGCCCTATTTAAGCATTTGCTTGACCTAGAGAAAGCATCTTTTGATAGAATTGACACAAACTCATATTTTCTCCAACTATCTAGAGGCAGAAGTGGATGCGGAAGCTCTCCTCTTCTGTTTTTTAGGGTTTATCTTTCATTCTCATTCCATTGTTCATCTAGTTTCCTCATGGCAAGGGGGAACTAAATTCAATTTGTTGTTGGCGGGTGATGTAACCTTGTGAACTCTCATGAATTGGTTTTAATTATATATGCTTCGTTCATCAATTGTAAGGGATTTTCTCCTTTTCTCATTACTTGTTATGTTTTGATCGTTCATGGCATGATTCAATGGTCTTCTTTGTTATTGGGAAATACCTAAAAACCATTATCTGGAGAATTTCTCCCAAAAGCAGTATTGCTTAGGGATGGGGCTATGAGTTTTGGTGAGCTTAAGCTTCTAATCGTAATGCAGAATTAATTATTAGGGATGTGATGACAAATTTTTGAACACCGAAATACGGCGCCACAAACTTGTTGAACAATCGGCAAGT
>JAHCHA010012941.1:53143-111144 GCA_027742795.1 Vigna hirtella
CACAAAAACACTGAAATCAAGCATAAACCTGTCCAGCTCTCTTATTTCTGAAAATATGAACCAAAGCATGATTTCAAGCTAGTTTCTAAGTGTTAAAGGTTGCTTTTAGTATCAATTTTAAGCATGAAAATAACAGTTTTTCAACTGTTATCAGGATGTTAACAATTGAATGAAGAAGACGAATTATTATATGCATGAGAGTAAACTAGGTGAAATCTAAACCCTAAAACCAGAACCATCTCATAATTTCAATATCATTCATTCATCTTTGTGTTTTCTTCAATTGATCAAAAGGGCATTCATATTTACTTTTCTTGTTTTTGCATACAAAACCTTAAATTGTTCTTCAAAAGTCTTAATTAGTTGAGTAATCGCATGACTGTTTAGTGTCGTGAGTCTTCTGAGATACGATACTTGGTCTTACCATTTTATATTACTTGATATGATTCGGTACACTTGCCGACATCTTAACATTACAATAGCTGGCTCTTACAATACAATATTATGTACAAAACCCATTTTTCTCTCGCGTAATCGTTTACGAACCTATTGTAATCGATTACCGTTTTGTTTTCGCCTGCACAAGTTTCAGGACTTTACCTAAGTTGGTCATTTGACAAACATTGTTTCTTTCGTCCATGATGTAGATCCCAAACATGTCCTTCCACCCTCTGCTGACCCTTGAACATCAAATTGTACTAAAAACTATTGGATACATATGAAAAAGTTCAAAGTATTGACTGTGGTCACCCAAGTTACCACAGATGGCTCCTGCTTTAGGAAATTGTGTACAAAACCCAGTTTTGTCTCGCGTAATCATTTACGAATCTCCTGTAATCGATTACCTTTGTGTTGTTGCATGCATAAGATTCAGGACTTCACCTAAGTTGGTCATCTCACAAAACTTGTTTCTTTGCTCCATCATGGAGTGCTCAAACATGACCTCCCACCCAATGCTGACCCTTGAACATCAAAATCTACTAAAAACTATTGGATACATGTCAAAAAGTTGAAAGTATTGACCATGGTCACCCAGGTTACCACAACTGGCTCCTACAATACAATATTTTGTACAAAACCCAGTTTTCTCTCGTGTAATCGTTTACGACCCTCTTGTAAACGATTACCTTTGTGTTTTTGCCTAAGTAAGTTTGAGGACTTCACCTCAGTTGGTCATCTTGCACAACTTGTTTGTTTGCTCCATGATGGAGTGCCCAATCATGACCTCCCACCCTGTACTGACCCTTGAACATCAAAATCTACTAAAGCCTATTAGATACATGTGAAAAAGTTCAAAATATTGATCGTGGTTACCCAAGTTACCACAGCTGGCCCCTACTTTAGGACTTTGTCTACAAAACCCAGTTTTCTCTCGCGTAATCATTTACGAACCGCCTATAATCGATTACCTTTGTGTTTTTGCCTACACAAGTTTCAGGACTTTACCAAAGTTGGTCTTAACAAGTTTTTGGCGTTGTTGCCGGGGATTGAGCTTTAAGTAAGTTAGAGAGTGACCCTAACAATTTAATGAAGAAGATGGATTCTTATATGCATGAAAGTGATTATGTGAAATCCAAACCCCAACAACATTATCATCTCATATTATCAACTTCATCCATTCATTCTAGACAGTTTTGGGCCACTTTTCTGTAATTTTTATGGGCTTCAACCTGTTTTCTGTTATTTTTATGTTCTATTTAAGGACTTGCACGTCCTAGGGATGATATCTTTTATGGCTTAAGCACAGAAACACACTTTTCACCCCTTGGGGTTAGACTTGGGGATGGTGACGGCTCTCCTCTTCTCTTTCTCGGGTTTTTCTACCTCTTTCATTCTTTCATTCCATTGTTCATCTAGTTTTTCCATGGCGATGGAGGGCTAACCCTTATTATTGTTGGGAAATATGTAATGTTTGAAACTCTCATGTATAGAATTTGTTCTTCAAAATCTTCTTTAAGATACATGCTTTCTTTCATTAATTGTTAGGGTTTTTCTCTTTGCTCAAAGCATGCATTGTTTAACTCATTCGATGTCATGATCATTGATTTTGTTGATATGGACACATACGGGGAAATCTAGATCTGGGGAATCTCCCCCAATAGTAGTATAAACCTAGACATAGGAGTATGATGGTTGGTTGCCTTTAAGCTTCTGTTCACTATAATCCATGATTAATTGCTAGGGAGACAAGACATTGTAAACTAGTGATTATGATTAGGCTTTCTTCGCCGAGACATCGGGTTTAAAGTAATTTAGAAAGTGGCATTAATAATTAATGAAGAAAGATGAATTCCTGAATACATGAGAGTAAATTAGGTGAAATCTAAACCCTAACAACAATATCATCAACTTCATTCATTCTTGTGTTTAGCCTCAATTGATCAAATTGGATTCATGTTTATTTTATTGCATTTGCATTTAAAATCCAAAAGAATTGTTTTTCAGTCTTAATTAGTTAAGTAATTACACAACTGTTTAGTGTCGTGAGTCTCTTGGGAAACGATACTTGGTCTTACCATTTTATATTACTTAATATGATTTGGTACACTTGCCAAGGTCTTAACAAGTTTATTGTGCCGTTGTCGGGGATTAGAAATTTGTTCATCAATAATACTGTGAAGATCAATGGCGTGCCATATGAAGCTATTAAACTTAGCTTGTTCCCTTTCTCTTTTTAGGAAATGCCAAGATGTGGTTGAACTCTTTTCCAAAGAACAACTTTACTGAGTGGGAAGTCGTGGTTGCAAAGTTTCTGAACAAATATTTCCCACAGTCAAAAGTAAATAAAGGTAAGCAAGAAATTTCTTCTTTCAGGTAGGGCATGGATGAAACAGTAGGTCAAGCATGGGACCGATTTAAAGGCTTGTTGAGAAAGATGTCTACTCATGGTTTTGATGAACCTACAGTAGTCATTCATTTCCTTGGAGGTCTAAGCTCAAAAACTAAATTGATGCTAGATGCCTCAACTAGAGGTAATATCAAGTGCAAGACTCCAGAGGAAGCTTATGATTTGATTGAAAATATGGCTACTAATGATAATGAGATGCACAATGAAAGAACTCAACTACAACAAAAAGGAGTTCTACAATTACAATCTCAAGATGCTCTGTTGGCGCAAAATAGGATTATGACTCAACAAATGGAGACTGTAATGAAGAAAATTTCTCAATTGCCAAGGGAGTTGCAGAACGTTTCTCAAGTTCAACAACAACTTTGTGAGTTGTGTGGTGGAGATCATATTAATGGTCAATGTGCTATGCTGGAAGCTACCCAAGAGGAAGTCAATTTTATGGTTTAAGGTAATCAATTTCGTCCAGGTAATTACAATTAAGGATGGAAACCTCACCCAAGTATGGGTCAAGGGCAAGTTGGGCAATCCAATAGACCACAACAACAAAAATGGAAACGACAACCTTCCTTATCTGACAGAATGGCAAAGCTGGATGACACACTTCAAAAACTTATGCAAGTATCGAACTCCAATCACAAAAGCACTGAAGATGGAATTAGAAGGTGGGAGATACAAGTTGGTCAACTAGTTAAGAAGATAGCAGAGTTTGGGGTTAATACTAAAGTTACCCCTAAGGAGGAGTGTGGCACCATTATTACTAGAAGTGGCAAGGTGTTAGATGAGAGAAAAGAAACGAGAGGTTGAGTGAAAAAGAAGAAAGTGAGAGAAAAGAAGAGGAGAAAGATAAGGGCAGAGAAAAAGAAGAAGAGGAAGAGAAGAAAAAGAAAAGATTATTTGAAAAACCCCTTCCTTACCTAAAGAATTATTCTAGGAAGGAGAAAGAAAAAGAGTTTAGGCGCTTTATGGAAATTTTCAAGCAATTAGAGATTAACATACCTTTCTCTAAGGCACTGCAGCAAATGCCTTCATATGCTAAATTTTTGAAGGAACTTCTCACGAAAAAGAGAAAATACATTGAAGAAGAAACTATTCAAGTGTAAGGGAATTGCAGTGCTATCATACAAAAACTCTTACCTCCCATGTACTATAGGGAAGTTAGCTGTGTGAAGAGCTTTGATTGATTTGGGAGCCAACATCAATTTAATGTCGCTCTCTATGTTTAAAAAAATTGAAGGTTTGGAACTTAAGCCTACTCGGATGACTCTCCAACTAGCGGATAGATCTCTGAAATATCCTTATGGGGTGGTTGAAGATGTGCTTGTTAAAGTGGACAAATTCTTTTTTCTAGTGGATTTCGTCATTATGGAGATGGAAGAGGATATTGATGTGCCTCTCATTCTTAGGAGACCCTTTATGAAGACGGCTCGAGTCTTAATTGATGTGGAGAATGGCAAACTCAAGGTGAGAGTACAAGATGAAGAGGTGAATTTTGATGTGTTTGAAGCTAATGCTCATCCAAAAGATGATAAGGCGTGTTTTCATCTTGATGCACTAGATGAAGTATGTATGATTCAAGAGAATATGGTACAACGCTCTTCTCCTTTAGAGAAAACGCTCATTGATGCATGTGAAGATTTGAATAAGGAAGAAGAGGAATTGATTGATGAGTGCTTGACTAACTTGGATTCATTGAAAGAAGTCCCTTTTCATGAGGCAAAAATTGAAGAGATTAATACCCAGGAAAAAGTCAAGGAAAATAAACTGGGATTGAAGATGTTACCTCCAAATTTAAAGTATGTTTTCTTAGAAGAAGTTGGGAATAAGCCGGTCATCATCAGTAATTCTTTATCCCCCAAAGAAGAAGAAGAGTTGGTAGAAGTATTAAAAGCCAACAAAGGAGCTATTGGATGGTCAATCTTTGATCTTAAAGGCATAAGCCCAACTTATTGTATGCACAAAATATTCATGGAAGATGAGTGTAGACCAGTTGCCCAACCACAAAGAAGACTAAATCCTATGATGAAAGAGGAGGTTAGAAAAGAAGTGTTGAAGCTTTTGGAGGCTAGTATTATATACCCTATTTCTGATAGTGCATGGGTAAGCCCGGTGTAGGTGGTGCAAAAGAAAGGTGGGATGACAATTATATATAATGGCAAGAATGAGCTCATACCTACTAGTACGGTTACTGGGTGGAGGATGTGCATTGATTATAGAAAGTTGAATAAAGCTACAAGGAAGGATCACTTTCCTCTTCCTTTCATGGATCAAATGTTGGAAAGGTTGGCGGGACAAGCTTTCTGTTGCTTTCTGGATGGTTACTCAGGGTATAATCAAATTGTGGTAGATCCAAAAGACCAAGAAATGACAGCTTTCACATGTCCATTTGGTATTTTTGCTTATAGAAAAATGCCATTTGGATTATGTAATGCGGAGCTACATTTCAAAGATGTATGCAAGCAATCTTTGCAAACATGATAGAAAAATACATAGAAGTCTTCATGGATGATTTTTCGGTGTTTGGTAATTCCTTTCAAATGTGCTTGTCTAATCTAGATAGTGTTCTTACAAGATGAAGCTGGTTTCTACGCTAGTAGTTGTAGCTCCAAATTGGAATCAAGACTTTGTGTTAATGTGTGATGCTAGTGATTATGATATAGGTGTTGTGCTTGGCCAGCGAAGAGAGAAGGTTTTCACACTATTTATTATGCAAGCAAAGTTTTGAATGAAGCTTAATTGAATTATGCCACTATAGAAAAGGAATTTCTTGCTATAGTATATACCTTGGAGAAATTTAGACCTTATCTCATTCGGTCTAAGGTTATCATTTACACGGATCATGTAGCTATAAAGTATTTACTAACCAAGCTAGACTCTAAACCACGCTTGATTAGATGGGTACTTTTACTACAAGAGTTTGATGTGGAAATCCGTGACAAGAAAGGTAGTGAGAATGTGATTGCTGATCATCTATCCCGATTAGTAAATGGTGAAGTCACAAGCAAGGAGAAAGAAATTTGGGAGTCTTTTTCATATGAAACACTTATGTATATTCAACAGAGGCCATGGTCTGCTGATATGGTTAATTTTAAAGCTGCAGGAGTAATCCTAGAAGATTTTAATTGGCAATACAAGAAAAAGTTTTTGCATGATGCAAAACAATTTATTTGGGATGATCCGTTTTTATTTAAGATTGGAGCAGACAATCTTTTGAGGCGTTATGTTACTAATGAAGAAGTAGAAGGAATTATTTGGCATTGTCATGATTCACCTTATGGAGGGCATTTTAATGGAGAGAGAACAACTGCAAAGATTCTCCAATCAGGATTTTACTGGCCTACTTTGTTTAAAGATGCTCATAATCATGCTAGAAATTGTGATAAATGTCAGAGAACTGGAAGCATCTCTAGAAGACATGAAATACCATTACAGGGCATTCTAGACGTTGACACTAGTACAAAAATAGCGTATAACGTCACGCGGTCAATGTCGAAGAACGCAATATCCAACGTTATAAATGACCGGTGACATTTTCGTAAATAAATTTAGTCGCTCCACGTCATTTACTAAAACAGTTCGCCGTCTAAAATATATTAACGTTAAACGAGCAACATATCGACGTAATCTAAAATGTATTAACGTCAAATAAAGCTCAAATCGACGTAAAATAATGACCTTAGAATCACATAACGTCATCTTAAGAAACATCTGACGTTCAATTTAAAATTTAGTCGCTCCACGTCATTTACTAAAACAGTTCGCCGTCTAAAATATATTAACATTAAACGAGCAGCATATCGACGTAATCTAAAATGTATTAACGTCAAATAAAGCTCAAATCGACGTAAAACAATGACCTTAGAATCACATAACGTCATCTTAAGAAACATCTGACGTTCAATTTAAAATAAAAAAATAATGAAATATTGGTTTGCTTCCAGCAATATTACTCCTACCCACATTTGACGTCAACCATGACAAATATTCGACGTTTTATATGCCAGCATGAAGCCAAATAGTAAATCCCTTTTTTATTCTTCATTTTTTTTCTCTTATAAACCAAACAGAACGTCACCTACTTTATGGGGTCGACGTTTAAAACAATATAGAACGTCGAACAAGTTGGGGTTGAACGTGATGATCGTAATCACATAACGTCCCAAAGGAAACAGGCGACGTCCAATACACAATAAATAAATACTAAATATTGATTTAATTAATATGACATCAACCGTAATAAAAGAAGGACGTTGTATATTATAGCTAGCAGTTATTTGTTTATTTTTCATTTAAATCAACCCATAAAATGTCAGTCTTATACTAGCTTAGACGTTGTTCCTTTTTTATTATTTTTCTTTTTCTTTTAAACCAACCACAGAAAGTCGAATTCTTCTTCGCATTCGACGTTTTAATTTCCAGAAATTATGTTTTCAATTTTTTCTTCTAAACCAAAAGAAAAAAACATCCTTGTACTCGTGGCTTCGACGTTTAATTAAGCGGAGGAAGCGTATAACGTCAAAGTTCAACGTCCCATAACAGAACAAGCAACATTAACAATAACCTCAGTCCCTCTTTTTTTCCTTTTCTCTTTTTTTCGTTTTTTCTTTTTTCTTTTTTCTTTTAAACCAACCAAAGAATGTCGAACTCTTTCACCAATTCAACGTTTTTTACAAGAAATAATTTTTTTTTCTTTTAAACCAACGAATAAAACGCCATAAAAAAAGAACACATGATAAAACAAGGACATCACAACTTAATACTATGACGCTAAGACCATATTCTGATTTAGACGTCCTATTAGAATCATCTTCAGTAGACTCTTCCTCAAAATTCTCTATTTCTGGATTGTTATTAATCTCTTTCTAATAGAGCACATCTACTTTCTTTTCAAGCATCCACTTTCGTTTAATTGCATACAACAGAAAAACATCTTTTGTTGTCATCCTGTGACCATCCAAATATGATCAACATATTTGATGGGAAGAAGAATTTGAAAGCCAGAAATCTGGATGAAAGAAAAATAGTAAGAAGATAAGTGATGAGTCAATATTTTCTTGACTTCATTTAGTTTATTGTACCGGATTTAATTAGGGAATTGTGCTTAAATGTCCAGTATTTCCCCATTTTTGCTAATTGTGCTTAATTTGACCAGAAATTCTTATTTTAATTAATTTGAATTATCTGAGGCTAATTATTTGCATTATTAATTGTAAGGAAATTGTTGGATAATATTTTGGGACTTAAAGAGAAATGTCACATCAATTATATTTTAAGCTAAAATGAAAGAGGAGGTGTGAATTTCAATTATGGGAGTGTACTTATAGAGGTGTATGCTGTTGGCTGAAAAGAAATGAGGACATCACAACCCAACAAAATATTTGTTTGGAGAGCATCATTCCAGCATTGAAAAAGTTGCTGGATCAAGAGCAGCACACGTCCATGGTCCAGCAGGGAAGAGGCCTTCATTCGAAGGTCCAGCTGGGACGAGGCCTTCATTCGAAGGTCCAGCAGGTTTGGAATTAGAGAGGCATCTTGCCTTTTCTTTGAGCACAAAAGGAAGCGGTCCAACACAGCAGCTTGGGGGTGCACACAGCAGCAATAAGCAGCACAACAACCAAGAGGGAGAGTGGTGTCTCGGCCTAGCGTGGTCCAGCCGCCACCTGGAAGAAAGGATAGGATTCATTCACTTTTTTGTAGGAGTAGCATGTTGTTACGGGAGAGTGGAGCTGGAAGAAGGAAACACGCAGTGATTTGATTCAAGCGGTGATTGGAGCTCGGTGATGGATTGAAGGAGAAGTAAGCACACAAGTGTCACGGCCTGGCTGGGACCTCACGTGCAAGAAAAATAAGAGGTGGTGATTCGGTGGAGGATGGAAGGGAAGCAGCGCATTCAATTGAAGAATGTAGCTTTCCGTGTTGGTGTGCACGGTTTTTGTTCCAGCAGCTGCCACATTCGAGCTCCAAGAGCTTTTAGTTTTTACTTCTTCAAAAGAATTTAATTTTAAGTGTTCTTCACGCATTCAGCTTTTCACTTGCCGGCTCCATTCTCGGTTTGCTTTTAAAGTTTTAGCTAAAAGTTACATCTTTAATTAGTTCATACACTTTTGCTTTGGAGTTATATTCCAACAATGTGCATTTCTGTTTTAGCCTAAAGCGTTTCATTTAATAGCATTGGATGCATCTTCTTTTTCCAGCTGAAATGAATTTGGTTTTCCACCTTATAATTTTGTTTATTGTTCAAGCATTTTGCTTAGTGATGTTTCGGTGATGGAGTGGTAAATTCATTAGATTTAGGTGTATTTAATTTGGTCCACGCAAGCTGAAAGTGTAACTTCTTTTATTTCAACCGCAAGATGCATTTTCTTTTTATGCATTGTGTTCAAGTTGTTCACGGAATTGGTAATTTAATTTTTCTCGCTGCATTATGCTTCTACGCATTGCCTTTAATTAATGGAAGATGCATTTCTGATTTCGTAATTTCAATTCAAGTGAGTCATGCAAGTTTTCTTTAATTTAGTTGTAATGTTAGCTTAAGTGACCAACTATTTTAATTCTGTGTTTACATCTGTGTTTATGTTCGTGTTTTAATTTAATCCATTTCTAATCACAAAAACACTTTCAAAACTCCCCCTACTTCGTGTTGACCTGATTCTCGAACCACAGTTTGGTCCTTGAGAGACGACCTAGGAGTCACTTCCTAGTTTATACTGCATTCTTATTTGCACAACAAATTTGATGGGCTGCGACAGCCGCATCAAATTTTGGCGTCGCTGCCGAGGACCAACGGTTCGGTCTTAGGTCTTTTGTTGTGTTAGTGTGTGTTGTGTTTTGTTTTGTTTGGTGAGTGTGATGTTTTGTTTTGTGTGTGTGTTATTGTGTGTGCGTGTCGCATGTTTAATTGTGTTGTGTTTTGTTTGTTTCGTAATTTTTAGCATTTCCTTTCTACCTTCCCCCTTCTTTTTCCATGTCTACCTATTTTGATTTTGTGAATACTGCTTCTTTTGTCTGTGCCTATGACTATGATTCTCCTTCTGCATGTTACTCTAATTATGGTTCTCATGCTGATTTCTATGTTGAGAACAATATGACTCATCCTCCCATTCTTTTGAGAGCCAGTTTCACTTAATGAGGATCGTGTTCACTACGCTCTCACCTCTAGACTGATACATTTGCTGCCTAAGTTTCATGGTTTTGCAGGTGAATGCCCACACAGACATTTGGAGGAATTCCACATCATTTTCTCTTCAATGAAGCCTCCACATGTCCCGGTTGATCACATGTTCTTAAGGGCATTCCCACATTCATTACAAGAAGCAGCAAGGGATTGGCTGTATTGTCTTCCTCCAGGATCCATCACTTCTTGGGAAGATCTTAAGCATATGTTCTTGGATGAATTCTTCCCTGCTCAGTATGGTTACATCAACGATCCTGGATGGAATGACCCTAGCTTGGGATGGTATGATGCTCCACAACAATATAAGGAAGCACCATCTCAGAATGCTTGTATGCCTCCAGCTGTCCAGCAATACCAGAGTCAGAAATATGATGCTCCTGCCCAAATAGCTCCTCAGCCTTCTACTTCTGAGCCTACATTGGAGGAGTTACTGAGGCAGATGGCCATGCAGAACATTGAGTTCATGCAAGAGACCAAAGCACCCATTCAAAGCTTGAGCAATCAGATAGGGCAGATGGCCACTCAGCTCAATCAGGAACAACCTCAAGATTTAGAGGAATCACCATTTCAGACTGTTCAGATTCCTGATGATGTCAGTGTCATTCACATAAGACATGGGTGATGACAAATTTATGAACACCGAAAAACGGCGCCAAAAACTTGTTTAACCCTCGGCAAGTGTGACCGAATCGTATCAAGTAATAAACTCGGTAAGACCAAGTATCGTTCTCCCAAAGGAGTCACGGCCTAGTTAGTTATATGATTTCTTGAGGTTTCAAATGCAAAAGACAATAAGTAAACATGTATGCATGAGTTTTGATCAATGGAAAAGATGAACACAAACACTAGAACGAATTAGATGGATGAGTATGTTGTTGGGGTAATCAATTTCATCTTATCCACTCTCATATACTTTTAGGAAGTCATCATTCTTTTCATCAATGTTAATGCCACTGCCTATCCTTAATTACGAGTTCATACAATTCCTAGCATCCCTAATAATTAATTCTAAAGCACAGAAGCTTAAAGGCAGCCAACCCTCATATTCCTATGTCTAGGCAATATGCTATTGGGAGAATTTCGCCGGATCTAGATTTCCCCGTACGTTCCCATATTGACAAAATCAATAATCACGACATCGAATGAGTTAAACACAAATAATGAAAGAAAGCTTGTATCTCAAATAAGATGTTTAAACACAAATTCCATATATGAGAGCTTCACAAGATTACATTCATTCCCCAACAACAATACAAAGTTTAGTTCACCATATTCATGGTGAAACTAGATGAACAATAATGAAAGAATGAAATATAGAACCCTAGAAAGAGAATAGGAGAGCCGTCACCATCTCCCAATCTACCCCCAAGGGGTGAAAAGTGTGTTTCTACTTCCTCCCAGCCAAAGATACAAACCCTAGGACATGCAAGTCCTTAAATAGGGCATAAAAATAACAGAAAACAAGTCCAAGCCCATAAAAACAAAAGAAAACCGGTCGAAGCCCACTTAGAATGGCGATAAGCGGTATTTTACCGTTGAGCGATAATAGCGCATGATCCATTTTGCCCCTAGTTGCTGTTTTTGCCCCTCAGCAGTGATTTTGGCATCTGAAAAGTGGCGCTCAACGGTATTTTACCGCTCAGCGGAACTTTTTCTGTATTCTAGTTGACTTTGCAGCATTCTGGTTGACTGGTTGACTTTTCTAGTTGATTGGTTGACTTTTCTGATTGACTAGTTGACTTTTCTGGTTTCTGGTTGACTTTTCAGCATTCTAATCATTCGGTACTTCAATTCTTCTTTCAAATCATTCAATTAGCCTACAAAATCAAGGGAATCTTGCACAAAACCATTAAATTCACCTTTAACTCTCTTATTCACAAAACTAAAGCAAAAATATGAGTTCAAGCTAGTTTCTAAGTCTTAAGGTTGCTTTTGGTATCAATTTTAAGCATAAAAATAACGGTTTTTCAACCATTATCACAACCCCAAACTTAAATCTTTGCTTGTCCTCAAGCAAACAAGATGTAACTCAGTCTTTCATCAATCCATATAATGGTTCACCACATTCAAAACTCCTATTTCAAGATAAGTAAGTACTCAATTCAACTCATTGCAAAGATTTCAATCAAGACATGCACATGCTTTAGTGTTCACACAATCACATACTATCCAACAAATGCTACTTTTCATGAATGATCAATCAACTAAGCAAAGATGTTCTTATATGTTCATGGAATCTTTCCTCGCTATATAAAGTGTTTCACTCAAACACCCAAGTGTATCAGAGGTATTCACTCATTCACTCTACTATCACAATGTCACATGAATCAACTTTGTCTTTCATTTATCCACAATCAAAAACACTTACAAGCAACCATCATCACAAGGACTTTTTTATGGCTTATAATGTAGCTGGGCTAACAAGAAAATTGGTTTTTCTAGATCACAAAACCCTTGAGTTAAGAGAATCATATAAACACAACCATTCTTACTTATTCCCAACTTTCCTTTTTCATTGAGTTTTCCTTTTTCTTCTTTTCTTTCCTTTTTCTTTTTCTTTTCTTTTTCACATCTTAGCTCTTAGCTCAAACCTTTTTATTTTCCCGTTTTCTAAATTTCCCAACAACCCCAAACTTGAACATTTATCAATACCACCAAATATTTTCTACTTAACTCAAGGTAAAGCTTTTCACAAGGGGTTTTCAAATCATGTTCAAGGCTAAGGGTTCAAAGGATAGAACACATAGTGTTCTCTTTTAGTGGGCTAAATTCATGAATTTGGCTAATAAAAGGGTTACCAACAAATGGCCTTGATCATATGATGCAAACAAGCAATTGATTCAATTATAGAAAACCTGGGCAAAATCATTCATGCTTTCAAAGTAATAGCATTCAATGACAAAAACTATGGAGCTCAAAACCTCACATATAAGCTCATTCACATTCCACATATACACATTATGCTTAGTATCATAATCACAATCACAACATCATGCATTTGTTCACAAAGCTTGTGAATCACCTGTATAAACATATAATGTGCACATCTCAACATCAATCAATATTAAAGCATCATCAAGCATTACTTATCAAACAACAATCATAAGCAAACCATCATAACAGACAAAGTTTCCAATTGAGTACATCAAACCCTATTCTAAAAACAGAAGTGAATGATAAAACAAATCCTGCTCTAGTGTTTTGAAAAACTCATCCCCATCAATGATGCTCTCTCCCAACCACAAACTTAGATGGAAAACTAGTGAGAAAGTGAGTGGAAGGGAGATTATCTAAAGAGGAATGAAAGGAAAAATGTAGAGAACCTTTGGAAAAGTGTTTAGGAGTGTGTGTGAAGAGAAGAATCTGAAAATAGATGCAAAAGCGTGACTTAGGATATAAAAATACCCTAATGGGCTCGGGTTCTGCTAAGGGGCAACCTAAACCCATTTTACGATACCACCGCTCAGCGGCACTTTCGTGTTGTGCTTTTCTTCTTCCTAGCTTACCCTAGGTGCCTTCTACTCATGCCCCTCACTTGCTCCCTGCAATTAAGTTCTCAGATCACTCAAACATTCAATCCCTATCATGCAACTAAAGCAAAACAAACAAAAATATAATCAATCAACTGGGTTGCCTCCCAAGTAGCGCTTGTTTAACGTCACGAGCATGACCCAAAATCCACCAACACCCATAAGTAGATGAAAATCTTTCTTACCAACACCCATCAGTAGGTGTATACAAACATAGTATCCTTTAGTAGATACTCTTCCGCCTAACATCCATCAGTAGATGTAAACCCTGTAACAAACTTATAACAAAAACAAAAATACCCAAAAGTTCAAAATTACATCACCAAACCAAAAATTAAAAGTTCTTAAATTACTGGGTTGCCTCCCAGCAAACGCTCTTTTAACGTCACTAGCTTGACCCAATAAAACTCAAGTTCTTTCTTATTTTTCTTCTTTCTACTAAACTTCTTCAGGAATTTGATAAAACCAGGAACCTGTTGCAATGTCTCAATCATAGGAACTTTAATCTCCAATTTCTTGAAGATTTCCATAAAGCGCTCAAATTCCTTCTTCCTATGATACTTCTTTGGATGAGGAAGAGGTTTTTTATATGATTCTTTCTTTTTTTCTCTCTACCTCTTTTTCTTTTCTCTCACTTTCTTTTTGCTCTTTTTCTTTTCTCTTATTTTTTTCTTCCCTTCTCTTTTTCTTCTCAACTTCTTTATTTTCACACAAATTTTCTTTCTCTCTTTTCTCTCAACCACTTCTTTTTCTTTTTCTTCATCTTTATCTTTCTCACTCAACTCTTCTTTTTCTTTTCTCTCTATCTTTTCCTCATCTCTCCCTATTTTTTTCTCATCAAAAATCTTGTCACTTTTAGTGACAATGGCTTGACCTTCCTCCTTAGGGTTAACTTCAGTATTAACCTTAAAATCGTTCAATCTCTGACTAATGTAACGAAGGTTCATCTTCATCCTTTTACATGATGGTTCAATGTTTTTTTGAGTAGAGATGGAATGTTGCAAAAATCATTGAAGGGTATCATCCAAACTTTCTGATAGAGAGCTTTGTTGCTGCCATTGTTGTTGTGGTTGGTTCTCAAATTGTCTAGCAGCTTGCCAAAATTGACTTTGATCCATGCTTGAGTGAGGTTCCCACCAGTGGTTGAAAATACCTTGGTAGAATTGAGTGCCCATAGTTAAATTCTTGACCGAATTGCATCCTGCAGGCATTAGGCACAAAACCCTAAAAACAATTGTTAGCATAAAAAGATAGAGAAGATATAAAATAAGAGATAAGAAGATAAAATAAAACAAAAAATAAAAAATAAAAATAGAAAAATTAAAACAGAAAACATAAAAATAAAAACAGAAAAATAAAATAATAACCGAAAAAAAATTAAAAACAGAAAATAAAATAAAATAAAATAAAGACAGAAAAAATAAAAAAAAAACAGAAAATAAAAACAGAAATTCAAATTTCAAAATTCGAAAACAAGTCAAAGATAATCAATAATCACACAAATAAACTAGTTAAACCACGAGTCTCCGGCAACGGCGCCAAAAACTTGATGACAAATTTATGAACACCGGAAAACGGCGCCAAAAACTTGTTTAACCCTCGGCAAGTGTGACCGAATCGTATCAAGTAGTAAACTCGGTAAGACCAAGTATCGTTCTCCCAAAAGACTCACGGCCTAGTTAGTTATATGATTTGTTGATTATTTAAGACTTGTGAACAAATTCTTGAGGTTTCAAATGCAAAAGACAATAAGTAAACATGTATGCATGAGTTTTGATCAATGGAAAAGATGAACACAAACACTAGAACGAATTAGGTGGATGAGTATGTTGTTGGGGTAATAAATTTCATCTTATCCACTCTCATATACTTTTAGGAAGTCATCATTCTTTTCATCAATGTTAATGCCACTCTCTAAATCACCTTGTAAGAAGGCCTATCCTTAATTACGAGTTCATACAATTCCTAGCATCCCTAATAATTAATTATGAAGCATAGAAGCTTAAAGGCAACCAACCCTGATATTCCTATGAGTAGGCAATATGCTATTGGGAGAATTTCCCCGGATCTAGATTTCCCCGTACGTTCCCATATCGAAAAAATCAATAATCATGACATCGAATGAGTTAAACAATGCATGCTTTGAGCAAAGAGGAAAAACCCTAACTAATGATGAAAGAAAGCATGTATCTCAAATAAGATGTTTAAACAAAAATTCCATATATGAGAGCTTCACAAGATTACATTGATTCCCCAACAACAATACAAAGTTTAGTTCATCATATTCATGGTGAAACTAGATGAACAATAATGAAAGAATGAAAGATAGAACCCTAGAAAGAGAAGAGGAGAGCCGTCACCATCTCCCAATCTATACCCCCAAGGGGTGAAAACTGTGTTTCTGCTTCCTCCTAGCCAAAGATACAAACCCTAGGACGTGCAAGTCCTTAAATAGGGCATAAAAATAACAGAAAACAAGTCCAAGCCCATGAAAACAAAAGAAAACCGATCCAAGCCCACTTAGAATGGCGCTTAGCGGTATTTTACCGTTGAGCGGTAATAGCGCATGATCCATTTTGCCCCTAGCTGCTGTTTTTGCCCCTCAGCAGTGATTTTGGCATCTGAAAAGTGGCGATCAGTGGTATTTTACCACTCAGCGGAACTTTTTCTCTATTCTGGTTGACTGGTTGACTTTTCTGGTTTCTGGTTGACTTTTCAGCATTCCAATCATTCGGTACTTCAATTCTTCTTTCAAATCATTCAATTAGCCTACAAAATCAAGGGAATCTTGCACAAAACCATTAAATTCACCTTTAACTCTCTTATTCACAAAACTAAAGCAAAAATATGAGTTCAAGCTAGTTTCTAAGTCTTAAAGGTTGCTTTTGGTATCAATTTTAAGCATAAAAATTACGGTTTTTCAACCATTATCAATGGGAACTAGAGTCTTGCGCTCATTGTGCCACCTATTTTCCCACCTTCAGATGTCCCTACTCTTGCACTTGAGGAGATAGATCCTGATACAGATTTTGAGGACCAGGCAGATATGAGAAACACCTTTGGGCCAGGAGGTACACATGAATTTGACCAACAAACACCCACAGTGGAAAACAAAGGTGCAAGCCTACAAAACAACTTGAAGATCAATAGGCACCAGATTAACCCTCTCATCAACAATCACTTTTTCTTGGATCCAGCTGTGGAGGACATCTCCCTGCTTGATCAAATTTGGAGGATAAAGCAGTTCTTCCCCAAAACTTCCTTGCTGGATCCACAGGTGGAAGACATCTCCCTGATAGTCCAAAATTGGTAACTACCACCATAACCAGGGGAGTTTTCTTTTCCCTTTCCCCCCTTTCCCTACTTTTATTGCACCTGTCCATGATCTATTCACTCTTCTGATTTCTGATCTTATGCTTATATTGAGGACATTGTGTAGTTTAAGTGTGGTCTATTGGGGGAGATTTTGATTTTTCTTTTTTAGTTTTTGTTTTCTTTGTTAAATTTTTTCTTTTCTAGGTTGTTTTTGCTGTGTCTTGTGTACAATTTTACATGTTTCTCTTGATTTTTGGACTTTGTTTAGGTTGTAGATGTGTCTTTCACTTCATTGATACTCTTATGGTTTGAATTCCGTGTTTTCTTTGCCTGGAAAGATGATTATGATGTTTGAGAGCTTGATTTGATTGTGACAAATACCCTATGTGAGAATTTGAGCAACTTGATATTCTTTCTTGTGTGTGATATGTCTCTTGATTGCTTGTGCATATGCCTTGGCTTGACTCTTGTTGATAATTCTTGATTGATATGCATGTTTGGAAGTGATAAAGGCATTTTTGTTCTTGAGCCTCTCTAGCCAAATAAGCTTACCTTGTTCTAATCCTTTGATCACCCCTTTTGAGCCTATACTTTTCCCATTTCTTTGTTTTGAAGCTCATACACTAGCCTTAAGTGAAAAACCATGATTACCTTAAACTGAGGGAATTTTGGAGCTTTGGAAGTGTTTTGGGAACAAGTGTGGTCTCCTTGGGGATTTTGATGAATTGGCTAGTTGGTTCCTCTTCTTGTTTCATTTTTGTAAATATGTTGTGTATCTTGTCTCTTATAGTTGAGTCCTAAAAAGAGAAAAGAAAAACCAACAAGATGAGAAAAGAGAAAAAAATAGAGAAAAAAGAAAAAAAAATTGTGAATAATTGAGTCAAGAAGAGGATTGAAGTAGAGGTTTGGGTGTGTTTAACTGTGTTTACACTTGTTCCCCATTGCTCCTCTATTTCTTTTGGTTTGTAGCTTCTCATCCATATTTATCCTCCCTTGTCCTTGGCCCCATTACACCGTAAAAGACCTTTGGATTTGAACATGCATATGTTTTTGAGTGTTGATATTAGAGGGTTGCCAAGTCTGTTTGTGTTTGTTTTCTTGAGTGCATTGAGTTGACATTGTTTACCCTAGACACTTGAGAGATATAATGATAGTGCATCTGTGAGGTTTTGTTACTCTTGATTCACCTCTAAAGCTGATTGATCAATTTGTCATGCTTTGAAATGCTTGGATGATTTCATGAGTATCTACTTTCCTTGATTCTGTGTTGAATATTGTCTGCTGCCTTTCTTTGTCTAGATTCCTTGAGGACTGTGTAACTCTGTTTGTTTCCTTGTGAGTCTTTGTTTTCTGTGTGTTGAGTTTGTGTCGTACCCAGGAGTGCAGAAGACTAAGTGTGGTATATTTTGATGAGTCAATATTTTCTTGAATTCACTTAGTTTATTGTACCGGATTTAATTAGGGAATTGTGCTTAAATGTCCAGTATTTCCCCATTTTTGCTAATTATGCTTAATTTGACCAGAAATTCTTATTTTAATTAATTTGAATTATCTGAGGCTAATTATTTGCATTATTAATTGTAAGGAAATTGTGGGATAATATTTTGGGACTTAAAGAGAAATGCCACATTAATTATATTTTAAGCTAAAATGAAAGAGGAGGTGTGAATTTCAATTATGGGAGTGTACTTGGAGAGGTGCATGCTGTTGGCTGAAAAGAAATGAGGAACTTGATGACAAATTTATGAACACCGAAAACGGCGCCACAAACTTGTTTGACCCTCGGCAAGTGTGACCGAATCGTATCAAGTAATAAACTCGGTAAGACCAAGTATCGTTCTCCCAAAGGACTCACGGCCTAGTTAGTTATTTGATTCGTTGATTATTTAAGACTTGTGAACGATTGATTGTAGGTTTTTAATGCAAAAGACAGTAATTAAACATATATGCATGAATGTCATCAATGGCAAAAAGAGTAAAACAAACACGGGATGAATTATATGGATGAGTATGTTGTTGGGGTTATCAATTTCATCTTATCCACTCTCATATACTTTAGGAATTCATCAATCTTTTCATCAATGTTAATGCCACTCTCTAAATTACCTTGTCAAGAAGGCCTATCCTTAATTACGAGTTCATACAATTCCTAGCATTCCTAGTAATTAGTTCTGAAGTGCAGGAGCTTAAAGGCAACCAATATGCTATTGGGAGAAATTCCCCGGATCTAGACTTCCCCGTACGTTCCCATATCGACAAAATCAATGATCATGACAATGAATGAGTTAAACAATGCATGCTTTGAGCAAAGAGGAAAAACCCTAACAATTAATGAAAGAAAGCATGTATCTCAAATAAGATTTTTAAACACAAATTCCATATATGAGAGTTTCACAAGATTACATTGATCCCCCAACAACAATACAAGGTTTAGTTCACCATATTCATGGTGAATCTAGATGAACAATGATGAAAGAATGTAAGATAAAACCCTAGAAAGGTAGAGAGGTAGCCTGAGCATCCAAGATCTTCCTTCAAAGGGGTGGAAAAGAGAGTGTTTGCTTCGTCCCAGCCAAAGATACAAACCCTAGGAAACCCTAAAGCTTATATACTATTCGTAAAATTACAGAAAATTAAGCCCAAGCCCAAAATAATACCGCTCAGCGGTAAGTGCGCGAGTTCGTTTCTTCCCCTCAGCGCCCTTTTCACCCCTTAGCGGAGCCAACGTGGGTTTCTGAGTGCCGCTCAGCGGTAAACTGCCGCTGAGCGGTGGTTGCGGCTTCTTCTTTTGCACTTTTTAATGTCTTTTCTGATTCCATTCCTATCCTTCTTCGCTTCTTTCACCAAATTCACCTTAAAACCTGCATAAAACACTGAAATCAAGCATAAACCTGTCCAGCTCTCTTATTTCTAAAAATATAACCAAAAGCATGATTTCAAGCTAGTTTCTAAGTGTTAAAGGTTGCTTTTAGTATCAAATTTAAGCATGAAAATAACAGTTTTTCAACTGTTATCAAGGACATCACAGCCCAACAAAATATTTGTTTGGAGAGCATCACTCCAGCGTTGAAAAAGCTGCTGGATCAAGAGCAGCACACGTCCACGGTCCAGCAGGGAAGAGGCCTTCATCCGGAGGTCCAACAGGTTTGGAATTAGAGAGGCATCTTGCCTTTTCTTTGACCACAAAAGGAAGCGGTCCAACACAGCAGCTTGGGGGTGCACACAGCAGCAATAAGCAACACGTCCAGAAAGAGGAGAGCTCACGTCCAGCAGCTTCGAGAGGAAACATGGTCCAGCAAGCAAGGAGGGGAGCGTCCAACGTGGATGGGGCCAATTAATATGAAGTAGGGCAGCAGCACGCAGACAATAGTAAGGCATGGAAGGGCAGCCGCCAGCCTAGGAGCAGGATCTTTCATGTAGAAGTGGAGCACCTAGTAGAGGACGTGAGTTGTGAGAAGGGCTCTCAGTCACGAAAATGAGAGAAACACACAGATGAGTGGAGCTGGAAAGGAGTTGTCGCGGGATTGGTGGAAGAGAAGCATTTCATGCTCTTTTCTTAGACGCACGGTGATTCACGACCAGTTGGAGATGCACACACGAAGTTTCATTTCTTTTCTTCACGTAGGAACCAAACTTGTTTCTTTATAATATATAGATATATATATTGAAAGCATTTTTATTTTTGAAGACATGCTTCATTAGATGTGCTGTCACGACCTGCATCATTTGCGTCTTTAAATGCTCATCATCATGGAAGATGGTTTTTTTTCTTTATTTTACAACTTCATTTAACTTCTACATTGCCGATTTATGTGCTGCTTTCAATTGCTTCCTAGTCTTTTGCATTTAATATTTCATTTCGAAGCTGCATCTTCCGTTTGTTTATTAGTTGGGGTAGTTCAATTTTAATTTATGTAGATGAGTTTTAGATTTCTTTATTGCATTTCAATTAGGTCATGAGTTGTCTTAATTATTTATTGTATTTAATTTGGTTCATATGTGCATTTCATTTTTAACCAAGTGTCTCTTATTATCTGTTGAATTTTAATTAGTTCACACGTCTTGTTTTAGGACAATTCAGTTTTCTGTTTTCGTTCACTATGTTGTTTACTCTGTTCGGCCTCTTTATCTTCTTGCATTTCCAATTTCCTCACTTGTTTTAGAAACCGTTCGGTATCAATGTAGAACCGTTCGGTCATCTACTGGATCCTTCGGTCTTCATGCTTTGTTCATTTATTTCAGTGTTTTCAATTATGTTTGGTTGTATTTAATTTCCAGTTTTAATTTAGTTCATTTCTAATCACAAAAACACTATCAAACCTCCCCCACTACGTGTCCGACCTAATTCTTGAACCACATTTGGTCCTTGAGAGACAACCTAGGAGTCACTTCCTAGCATTATACTGCATTTATTTGCACATCAAATTTGTATGGGCTGCGACAGCCCCATCAATAAGTGATTTTTCAACTCTGTAGAACCCTTGTAGGGGCAAGACTGCTTTTATAACTTGAAGTTTCTTGTTTATATGATTCAATTTTTAAGTTTCTTGAAGTTGTTTTTTAGAGAATTAGTGGATCTGATTTTGGACAAAACGACTCCAAGAAACTTTAAAAAATGAATCATTCAAAAACGATCTAATTGTGCAATTGTATAGAGTTAAGCATTATATTTATAGAGTGAATTCAAAACCTCTGGTAACAGCACAAAATTAATGCTCACAACCACTCCAATGCCTTTCACGTCGAAGACCCCTAGAGTTAGACGTTCTATGGGAATTTAAACAGGAAAAAGAAAAAAAAGAGTGACCTTTGCCTTCGGATAACAAATAATACGTCAGATGTCCAACGACTTCGACGTTTATTGTTGGATTAAAAGAAAAAAGAACTAAACCAAAAAGACACATTGGAAGTCTGAAGAAATTGACGTCAACCTCTTCGTTTCTAGCAGCAGACTATATTTTCCCATATATCATTTAAGTAGACTGCCTTTTATTATTGAAGCCCATATCAGGCCCATATCAGGCCTTTCCCAATAGTAATTATTTATATAGACATCCATTTATAAAATTTCTTATTGATGCGGCTGTTGATGACAAATTTTATGAACACCGAAAAACGGCGCCAAAAACTTGTTTAACAATCGGCAAGTGTGACCGAATCGTATCAAGTAATAAAACTCAGTAAGACCAAATTATCGTTCTCCCAAAGGACTCATGGCCTAGTTAGCTATATGATTTGTAGATTATTTAAGACTTGTAAACAATTGATTGTAGGTTTAAATGTAAAAGACAGTAATTAAGCATGTATGCATGAATTTGATCAATGGAAAAGAGGAATACAAACACTTTAATGAATTAGATGGATGAGTATGTTGTTGGGGTTATCAATTTCATCTTATCCCCTCTCATATACTTTAGGAATTCAACATTCTTTTCATCAATGCTAATGCCACTCTCTAAATCACCTTGCAAGAAGGCCTATCCTTAATTACGAGTTCTTACAATTCTTAGCATTCCTAGTAATTAATTCTGAAGTGCAGAAGCTTAAAGGCAACCAATATGCTATTGGGAGAAATTCCCCGGATCTAGATTTCCCCGTACGTTCCCATATCGACAAAATCAATAATCATGGCAATGAATGAGTTAAACAAAGCAAGCTTTAAGCAAAGAGGAAAAACCCTAACTAATGATGAAAGAAAGCATATATCTTAAAATAAGATGTTAAAACACAAATTCCATATATGAGAGTTTCACAAGACTACATTGATTCCCCAACAACATTACAAGGTTTAGTTCACCATATTCATGGTGAAACTAGATGAACAATAATGGAAGAATGAAAGATAGAACCCTAGAAAGATGAGGAGGTAGCCTGAGCATCCCAGATCTTCCTTCAAGGGGTAGAAAAGTGAGTGTTTGCTTCGTCTCCGCCAAAGATACAAACCCTAGGACGTCCTAAAGCTTATATACTATTCTAAAATATACAGAAAATTAGGCCCAAGCCCAAAATAGTGCCGCTCAGCGGTAAACTACCGCTCAGCGGTAAGTGCTTGAGTTGATTCTTCCCCCTCAGTGGCATTTTCACCCCTCAGCGGATCCAACGTGAGTTCCTGAGTGCCGCTCAGCGGTAAACTGCCGCTGAGCGGTAGTTGCGACCTCTCCTTTTGCACTTTTTGATGTCTTTTCTGATTTTATCTCTATCCTTCACTTCTTTCACTAAATTCACCTTAAAACCTGCATAAAACACTGAAATCAAGCATAAACCTGTCCAGCTCTCTTATTTCTAAAAATATGACCAAAAGCATGATTTCAAGCTAATTTCTAAGTGTTAAAGGTTGCTTTTAGTATCAATTTTAAGCATGAAAATAACAGTTTTTCAACTGTTATCAGCTGTCGCGGCCCATCAAATTTGATGTGCAAATAAGAATGCAGTATAACTAGAAAGTGACTCCTAAATCGTCTCTCAAGGACCAAATGTGGTTCGAGAATCGGGTCAAACACGTAGTGGGGGGGTTTGGTGAAAGTGTTTTTGTGAATGGAATTAAACTAAATTGAAACCGGAAATTAAACAAAACCGAATATAATTGAAAGCATTAAAGTGCATGAAAACATTAAAGTAAACAATGCAATAGGTAAATATCCAAACGCAATTAAAGCTATCAAAATATAAACAATCAAATGCACACGGCTGGAATAAAACTTCAATTAAAAGAGTACTGCTTAACTAATAAATTAATTGAACATTGCAACAACTCCTGGAAAACGCACAGCAGGAAAATGAAATGCAACATTCATCACGGAAACGGTATTAAAAACGTTTGAAGAGTGAAAATAAAATGAATTAGTAAGCTCCTTCCAAGCTGAATGCATTCCAATATATATAATATCAAACATTCTCGGTGCAAGTGTGAATAAAGAAAAACAAAAACCCTTTTGAACTCCCAGGACGTGCGCGCTACCCAATAATCAATCAACTTGCTTTCTAGAAGAAACGAAATGAACTTCATCACTGTGAAGTTGTTCCCTAATGAAATCAACACTTTATTTCTGTTCCAGCAGCTTGCAGCGTCACTGTCTCCACTCTTTTCTCCTTAAAATTCCAATCTCCAAAAAAAACTCCTCCCAAAGTGTGTGGCGGCTACATTCTGGAAGTCCCCCAAGCTGCTGCCTTCCCACGTCCAGCACTGCTTTCTTTCTCCAGCTCTACTCTCCTCCTCCGTGGCGGCTACACTTGAACCCTTCTAATATGTTTTTCTCCAAACTTCTAGACCTACCTCCACGTGCCCCATGCCTAGCTAGACCGTGACGAATTACCTCCCAGCGTGTTGTTCCTTCCTTTGGGCCGTGAGCTTCCTTTTTCAAATGAAGTCAGTAGCTACAAGGTATCTAAGCCGTGATAGCGTGCGTGTGCTGTGTGCTTCCACCATGCCGCGACACTCCATTTACCAATTGAAAGTTCAATCCAAAAGCTTCTATGTGTGGAGTGGGAGAGCACGGAGCGTCATCATCTGCACATCCTCTCCAAGCCCAAGTGAATGCACCCCTTTCTCTTGTTGGACCAACTTCCGTGTGTTTTTTTTCTTTCAGCCCAAGTGATTCAGCGTTACTTCACTCTAATAGAATGACTCCGCGTGTGCACTTTCTCCTTCAAAATTAATCACCGAGTACCTCCTTGGACGTGAGCTGCTATTACCGAGAACTCCCATCGTCTTGCTGGACTCAACCCCTGCTGGACCAACTGCTGTTCGCGTGAAGGCTGGACTCTCCTCTTTCCAATTGATGCACCCTTTTCCATTGTGGGCCGTGACACCACTTCCCTCTTTCTCCTTTACTCCACGTAACATCGCTTTCCCAAAATGAAAGCAACACGTGCACTTTTGCATTCCAGCCAAAATGCTTTTTAAAGCTAATTGAATAATAATCACTAAAGAGAACGTACGGTTATGGCCGAACGGCCTTACAAAGAGCTACAAACTTAAATTGTGCAAGATAAGAAATTTTGACCGAACGATTTACAAAAACAAACATCGGACGGTCATACAAAACAAAAGGGAGAAGGTGATCGATCGACCACCTTACAATTAAACTAAACTACTGACCGAACATCCTACTGTTCAGTCTTCACTTCTTCTTCTACCAAATTTTCTTCTTCCAGTAGCTCGTCTCCTTCTGCTCACATCCACACGGATGATCATTGGAATGACAAGGACGGACGTACAAAACCAGACAACACAGGAAAACACAGGGTAAGTGATGAAAAATTTATGAACACCGAAAAACGGCGCCACAAACTTGTTTAACAATCGGCAAGTGTGACCGAATCGTATCAAGTAATAAAACAAGGTAAGACCAAGTATCGTTTTCCCAAAGGACTCACGGCCTAGTTTAGTTATATGATTTGTTGATTATTTAAGACTTAAGAACAAATTGATTGTAGGTTTAAATGCAAAAGACAGTAATTAAATATGTATGCATGAATTTGATCAATGGAGAAAAACAGAATACAAACACTTCAATCAATTAGATGGATGAGTATGTTGTTGGGCTTATCAATTTCATCTTATCCACTCTCATATACTTTTAGGAATTCATCATTCTTTTCATCAATGTTAATGCCACTCTCTAAATCACCTTGCAAGAAGGTCTATCCTTAATTACGAGTTCATACAATTCCTAGCATTCCTAGTAATTAGTTCTAAAGTGCAGGAGCTTAAAGGCAACCAATATGCTATTGGGAGAAATTCCCCGGATCTAGATTTCCCCGTACGTTCCCATATCGAAAAAATCAATAATCATGGCAATGAATGAGTTAAACAAAGCAAGCAATAAGCAAAGAGGAAAAACCCTAACAAATGATGAAAGAAAGCATGTATCTTAATATAAGACGTTAAAACAAATTCCATATAGGAGAGTTTCACAAGACTACATTGATTCCCCAACAACAATACAAGGTTTAGTTCACCATATTCATGGTGAAACTAGATGAACAATAATGGAAGAATGAAAGATAAAACCCTAGAAAGAGGAGGAGGTAGCCTCAGCATCCAAGATCTTCCTTCAAGGGGTGGAAAAGAGAGTGTTTCCCAGCCAAAGATACAAACCCTAGGACGTCCTAAAGCTTATATACTATTCTAAAAATACAGAAAATTAGGCCCAAGCCCAAAATAGTGCCGCTCAGCGGTAAACTATCGCTCAGCGGTAAGTGCGTGAGTTGTTTTTCTCCCCTCAGAGGCCTTTTCACCCCTCAGCGGAGCCAACGTGGGTTTCTGAGTGTCGCTCAGCGGTAAACTGCCGCTGAGCGGTACTTGCGGCTTCTCCTTTTGTACTTTTTGATGTCTTTTCTGATTCCATCTCTATCCTTCTTCACTTCCTTCACCAAATTCACCTTAAAACCTGCATAAAAACACTAAAATGAAGCATAAACCTGTCCAGCTCTCTTATTTCTAAAAATATAACCAAAAGCATGATTTCAAGCTAGTTTCTAAGTGTTAAAGGTTGCTTTTAGTATCAATTTTAAGCATGAAAATAACAGTTTTTAAACTGTTATCAGTAAGCTTATGTAATTTAATTCAGTTACAAACATACAATTCATACCATCAACACACAGATAAATTTAGTCATACGTTTCATACAAAGCCTAACACTAGACTGACTGTCCGAACTGTATGAAATCTGTGTAGCTACGACGTTCGTGCACCCGGGTGATGTTATAATTGGAATACTATCATCAACTGCCACCCGAGGTTAGTCCTATCTGTCCAAAGTACCCCTAAGAACTAGGACCTCCTGCCGTTCCCACACATGACCTACCCTCCTCTACGTGAGGACGAGTACTCACGGAACATCAGGATGAACCACCAGCTTAGCATAACCACATTCATACTTTACAAATTCAGTAATCATCCATGAGTCGTTCCTCCCTGGAACGCTCATTCAAAATCCACAACATTTCATCCATCTCATATTCTCTTCATCTTTCATTATCCATCATTTTAATTTCATCTTTGTTCACAGATTTTAAAGACTTCAAATACCGAACGTTCAGTCCTCACTCAGAATGAGGATGAAAACTTGAAACGAGACAGAGAAGTCTCTCGTTCCAGAAATGAATAAAACCGAGAGGGTTATTGTCAGATTGAGAAAGAAACCAAGTACAATTATATAATATATGGACGAACGTTACTTACAACATGAATCAGTTAAATGAACTGACTCTCGTGAGCTCAAACCAACACTCAAAGAACATATTAAGTACTGAGGCTCTAGGCCGGAACCAACGAATGTAGACACGTCAAGACGTTTAAAGAATCATACTTGAGAAGAATTTACATACAGGAACCTAATGCCAGTCAATGACCGAACATGGTAAAGGGAAATTCTACTAAAATTGGACGAACGCTATTTCATCAAGATAGATCAAACCATATACGAGTACAAGCGCTTGGTGTAAGACCGAGCACTACTCATTTTGAGAAAACTTGGTGTGAGACTGAGCACTAATAAACTTATAATAGAAAGATTGATAAATATAATAAAATACTATTGGAATTGTGTTTAAAAATAACTAAAATATACCAATACATATATTTACAATAATTAAGTTTATCACTGAATACTCAGATGCAACTACGCCTGACCGAACGTTCAAGCATAGTATTACCACACGAAGACGCTCATCCTCAACTATGATTCTTTCCAAATGAAAGAATTCAATTTCAAACAAGTTTACTAGAAATACCGAACGGTCAAGGACCGTTCAATGACGAACGTACATTATCATAAGGAAATTTCATATTCAGAATTCATTTAAATTCAAACTCATTTCTCAGCATATAACTTCATAATTTCATACATTCATATCATAGCACATTTCATATTCCTCATACATCAGAACATAATAATCATCCTATATCATATAGTCAAATATCACAAAAATCATGCTTCACTCCAACTCAAAGAACGTCCATGCATCACAGTAAACATACAAATTAAATTAAATAAGCTTCCCTTACCTCTGAGCGTGAACGAACGTCCTATAGACTGAAATTCAGTTCTCCGAACTACGATTCCTTCTACCCTCAACGCTCAACGACTCTTCGAACCAAAATCAAACAACATACCAAAAATGGTTCAGAATGAAACTAAGAACTCATGCAACCAGAACTTGGTTTGCATGTGTACAAGGACGAACGGCTAAGGACAAGAAGAACTTACCCGTTCAGAATTCGAACCAATCGGTTCAAACTGAAGCTTGGGACTCCGGAAGTGCTCCTACGGTGCCTGAATGGAGATCGGAGTAGAGAAAGAGTGAATTTTGGTAGAGAGAAGGGAGAGCTTTTAGAGAGAAGGAGGAGAAAATGGAATATCAGAGTTTTGGAGAAGAAGAGTGCATGTAGAGAGTGTGACGCGAATTTCAGAAAATTCAGTTTATTTAAAACGAACGTCCACTCTCCTGTTGAAACCTACATTCCACTATCTGATTTTTGGATCCTCGTTGCTTGACACCGTTCAGAGGAGTTTTTGGGTGCGTTATTAATGAGGTATGACAAAAATAATAACCGAAAAAAATAAAAACAGAAAATAAAATAAAATAAAAACCGAAAAATAAAAACAGAAAATAAAAACATAAATTCAAATTTCAAAATTCAAAATTCAAGTCAAAGATAATCAATAATCACACAAATAAACTAGTTAAACCACGAGTCCCCGGCAACGACGCCAAAAACTTGATGACAAATTTATGAACACCGAAAAACGGCGCCAAAAACTTGTTTAGCCCTCGGCAAGTATGAACGAATCGTATCAAGTAATAAACTCGGTAAGACCAAGTATCGTTCTCCCAAAGGACTCACGGCCTAGTTAGTTATATGACTTGTTGATTATTTAAGACTTGTGAACAATTGATTGTAGGTTTTAAATGCAAAAGACAATAATTAAACATGTATGCATGAATTTGATCAATGGAAAAGAGGAATACAAACACTTTAATGAATTAGATGGATGAGTATGTTGTTGGGGTTATCAATTTCATCTTATCCACTCTCATATACTTTAGGAATTCACCATTCTTTTCATCAATTGCTAATGCCACTCTCTAAATCACCTTGCAAGAAGGCCTATCCTTAATTACGAGTTCATACAATTCCTAGCATCCCTAATAATTAATTCTGAAGTGCAGAAGCTTAACGGCAACCAACCCTCATATTCCTATGTCTAGGAAATATGCTATTGGGAGAATTTTCCCGGATCTAGATTTCCCCGTACGTTCCCATATCGACAAAATCAATAATCATGGCATTGAATGAGTTAAACAAAGCAAGCTTTAAGCAAAGAGGAAAAACTCTAACTAATAATGAAAGAAAGCATGTATCTTAAATTAAGATGTTAACACAAATTCCATATATGAGAGTTTCACAAGACTACATTGATTCCCCAACAACAATACAAGGTTTAGTTCACCATATTCATGGTGAAACTAGATGAACAATAATGAAAGAATGAAAGATAGAACCCTAGAAAGATGAGGAGGTAGCCTGAGCATCCAAGATCTTCCTTCAAGGGGTGGAAAAGTGAGTGTTTGCTTCGTCTCAGCCAAAGATACAAACCCTAGGACGTCCTAAAGCTTATATACTATTCTAAAAAATACAGAAAATTAGGCCCAAGCCCATAAAAGTAACAAAAAACGGGTCCAAGCCCATTACAATGGCGCTCAGCGCTATTTTACCGCTGAGCGGTACTAGCGCATGATCCATTTTGCCCCCCAGCTGCTGTTTTGCCCCTCAGCGGTGATTTCGGCACCTGAAAACTGCCGCTCAGCGCTAAATTACCGCTCAGCGCCACTCGGTCACGCTTTTTCTGCGTTCTGGTTGATTTTTCAGCATTCTGGTTGACTGATTGACTTTTCTAGTTGACTGGTTGACTTTTCTGGTTGACTAGTTGACTTTTCTGGTTTCTGGTTGACTTTTCAGCACTCCAATCATTCAGTACTTCAATTCTTCTTTCAAATCATTCAATTAGCCTACAAAATCAAGGGAATCTTGCACAAAACCATTAAATTCACTTTCAACTCTCTTATTCACAAAACTAAAGCAAAAATATGAGTTCAAGCTAGTTTCTAAGTCTTAAAGGCTGCTTTTGGTATCAATTTTAAGCATAAAAATAACGGTTTTTCAACCGTTATCAAACACGCTCACTAGTTTCAGATATCTATGAGAAACCACGATTTTAATCTTCGTTAGACTAAAAAGCTTCCGCCGAATGTCTTCATCACTAATCCAACTTGTAGGATTAGCATTCCTTGCAATCCGGGAAACCTTTCATTTTCTTCTTGATGATGATGAAGAAGCCATTTCTGATCAGATTCTGGAACGTCTTTCACATTTCTAGGGTTTGTAACTCTTCAGTTTAGAAAACACTAAGTGCGTTATCAAATCTAGTATTTATAAAGTTGTGCATCAAATCTTATCAATTTTAGGCCCAACTAAAATTTTCAATCTTATATATTCCAATAAAATAATTTCAGCAACGACGAATTTCTAAAGGTTTCGACATTTTATTATGCGATTTCTTTTCTTCTAGATGATGATGAAGAAGAATCCATGTCTGGATAGAATTCTTGGAACGTCTTTCACAATCTAGTAGTTTTTAACTTCTTAACTTTGAAGCTTAAAATATACAATGGTTACGTCGAATTTTACTAGGCTTCGTATTCTGCGGATATACGATGTTTTCTTCTTCATCCTCGCGCTTCTTTTTTCCTTTTTAAAACCTCTCATAAACTCCCATTACCATTATATTTTAATATAAGATTTACATTTGAAGATAACCTCCCATTAGAAATGCAACATTACGAATATAGAAGAAAAGAGAAGGTTGCCTGGGTTACAAGAAATGCAAACCAATCTAGACGGATAAGTGATGAAAAGATCCGAGGAAAGTTTTTATTCTGGAGAGTTATAAAATATGTAGTTCCTCACAAGTATATGGACCTACAATTGTTCAAGAAAGAAGGATTCCTTTTTCAAGAATCGATTGCATATCAAGGGCTTACTGATTTTGTCCAGATGAAAGTAGATTGCTATCCAAATTTGGTAGAGGTTTTCTACACAAACCTGAGGGTTATAAATGGGGTCATTCACTCAAGGGTAAAAGGTGTTAACATTACTATTGACGATAATGTTTGGTCACATATTGCTGGACCGAAAGCTGAATGTTTGGATTCTCATATCCGTGATTCTGAGTTAAAAAGATGGCTAACAAAGAGAGTTATATATATATAAACTGCATAAGATATCCACGAAGGTACAAGGTGGATAAGTAGTACCTACATGATGGCTTAAACAAGGAGGAGAAACTTATTGCTTATGTCCTGACTTAGCTATTGCTGCCTGGAAGATGTGTCAAGGACAGAATGTCAACAGAAGCTATATTTCTGTTGAATGTTATCAAGACTAGAATCCCAACCATCTGGGTTGCGGTACTAAAAGACCACATGATCGCTGCAGGAGATAAATATGCACACAAATTGTCATATGGAGTATTTATCAGCCAGGTGCTGATACTCCAAGGAGTAGATGTATCTTTAGAAGTCAGACTTGTGTGCAAAAGCACAAGAAATTGGTATAATAAGTCTATTTTCTATTGGGCTGGAAAGGACTGTGAATGGATGGTTCTTCAGAGATGAGCTATTTGTTGGAAGTACACCTACTCTTGTTGCAGATCATACTGCCTTCATTCCACAAACTGATTTTGAGAAATATGTTATTGATCAATGTTCGAAGAAGTCTGAAAGGGATGAGAAAGTTGAAGATACTCTTTTCAGATGGGAGAAGAAGGGAAACAAGAATGGTATTGGCTTTGAAACAGAAGATTCTGATGATGAGTCAACTGGTGAAGATTGAATGGAATCTTCTTCGTAAGAATAAGGACTACTTTTCTACAAGGATGCATCAATTTTACAAGCTTATTGGCTAGTTTGAAATTGTTTTGTTTGAAAGCAAGAAACGGATGGACTGATAAAAGTTTCACGGAATTGTTGGAGTTGCTGAAGGAGATGGTCCAGAAAATAACACGTTACCTATCCATAATTACGACGCGAAGAAAATTATATGTCCAATGGGTTTGGAATACCAAAAGATACATGCATGTCCCAATGACTATGTATTGTATAGAGATCAATATGCTTCACTGAAGGTGTGTCCAACGTGTGGTTCGTCATGATTTAAGAAGAAACTTGATGGAAATAACGATGAACACAATGAAGGTCCACCGGCTAAGGTCATGTGGTATTTACCTATAGTACCTAGGTTGAAACGATTGTTTTCTGTTGAAGAAGATGCGAAGAATCTTATGTGGCACGTTGATGGAAGAAAATGTGATAATCTTCTTCGACACCCAGCTGATTCCCCACAATGGAAGAACATTGATGGCACATTTCCCGAATTTAGTGTAGAGCCGAGAAATATAAGACTTGCACTTGCTACCGATGGTATGAATCCTTATGGTAACTTAAGTAGCAAACATAGTTCATGGCTAGTTATTTTGATGATTTACAATCTATCTCCTATGTTGTGCATGAAGAGAAAATACATGATGTTGTCTATGATGATATCGGATCCTAGACAACCAAGAAATGACATTGATGTTTATCTAAAATCGTTAATTGACGATTTAAAAATGTTGTGGGAAGAGGGTGTCGAGGTCTTCGATTCATATTCAGAAGAAAACTTTCATTTGCGTGCAATGTTGTTTTGCACCATAAATGATTTCCCAGTGTTAAAGGTCATTTTGCATGTCGAATTTGTGAAGAAAATACTAGTTATCTTCAACTGAAGCATGGGCAGAAAACTATGTACACAAGACACCGAAGATTCCTTCCTCGAAATCACCTTTACTGTAGATTAAAAAAAGCGTTTAATGGAAGTCCTTAGGATGATGTAGTGTGCAGACCACGTAATGGGGACGAAGTATACAACCAGGTGAGGAACATTGATGTTGTCTTCGGAAAACATAAAAAGAAGACCGTTGAGAAAAACATTTGGAAAAAGCGATCAATATTCTTTAATCTTCCATATTGGAGTAAACTTGATGTGCGACATTGCATAGACGTGATGCAAGTTGAAAAATTTGTAGGTGATAGTGTTGTTGGTACTTTACTAAACGTTAAAGGAAAGACAAAAGATGGAGTGAAAGCACGACAAGACTTGGTTGACATGGGAATTCGTTATGAGTTACATCCGGAATCTATAAGAAGATGCACCTATCTTCCTCCAGCTTGTCACACTCTTTCAAAAAACGAAAAATAAATTTTTTGTCAATGTTTACATAGTGTGAAGGTTCCACAAGGTTATTCGTCGAATATTAGTAGCCTTGTTTCTATGAAAGATTTGAAGTTGGTTGGTTTAAAGTCTCCCGATTGTCATGTCTTAATGCAACATCTTTTACCAGTAGCTATTTGAGCCATATTACCTGCCTCTGTTAGAGGTATTCTCACACGTTTGAGTTTGTTTTTCAATGCCATTTGTAAGAAAGTTGTTGATCCTCGACAGTTAGATGATTTGCAAAATGAGGCCATCAGACTATTGTGCCAATTGGAAATGTATTTCCCACCCTCATTTTTTGATATCATGGTTCATTTGATTGTCCATCTAGTGAGAGAAATTTGAATATGTGGGCTGGTTTTCTTGAGGTGGATGTACCCAGTTGAAAGATACATGAAGATCTTAAAGGGATATGTTAAGAATCAATTGAGACCGGAAGCTTCAATTATAGAGCGCTACATTGCAGAGGAAGCCATTGAATTCTGCTCGAGTTATATGCCAAGTTGTGACCCAATAGGACTTCCAAAGAAAAGACATGAAAACAGACGTGAAGGAAAGGGAGTTCGAGAAGTAAGGATTGAAAGTGTTAGTGGAAAAGAAGTTAATCACGCACATTTGTACATTTTAAACAACACAGAGGATGTTATTCCTTACATTTCACAACACATTGATGAAATTAAGTCAGCACATCCACGTATGAGTGAAAAGTGGACACTTAATGAACATACCAAATCCTTTTTATTAACTACAGAGTATATATCAGTACAATATATTCCATCACAACATCAACATTACATCCAATCCATTCATGACCCAGTGTTGTTTTCTTCTACTGTGTCGTCATAACCTGTTATCACTAACACTAGACCTGTTCCCAACATGACAATTCTAGTCGTCTTCCATCGCGATTTCCGAACTATCTCCCCGACTCCTCAAGGAATTACGAGTAAAAACAATATTCACACGAGCCGAAGTCATTTTGGGCGAGACATCCACATCCTTTCACAGAGGGAAGTGACACTTGAATCACTATCTCTAAACGAGAGTCTAACACATTATTACCGTAGCTAGTACAAAAAGTTCATCCATGACCAGTCAGAGTATAAAGAAATAACATAGTTTCATATTCACATCACGTATCAATATATCTTCTATGTAACATGCATAGTTCATCAATCATAAAGTTTATAACATCACTTTCTTTACCTTTCACGCATGGTCTCAATACTATACATCAACTCGTAAATCACAAATTAATACACATTTCCAATAACATCCATTATTTTCCTTTCACAAGTTTCCAACATCTGATCATTTACCAGTCTAATGAAAAACCAACATACATTCTTTTATTTCAAACTTTAATCATCACATAACCATTTAAATACTATTATCAATTTAATTAAAATATCCCTAAAACAAGGAACTTCACGCGAGTTCCTAAAGGAAAATCCCTTCCAGACCCTTGTCCCTCAAACCGAGAAATGAAAGAGAAGTGCCATCATTTGAAAGGTTAAATACTCCTTTGCCACCCTCACCGTGGATTTCCCAACATTAGATTAAAACATTCAAATATAAAACCACGTCCCATCCAAAAGAGTATTCCTCTCCACCCTCACGTATCCCCACACAAGTACTCTTAAATAAACCCCTCTGACTAACGCACATTTCACCCACAAAATAAAAATAACCATATAACAATACCATGATGTGGGACCCACGCGTCATTGACCTTTTGTAAAAAAAACATAACAGATCTTCTTTCTCTATTAACTTTCCTTATTAACTTTTCCTTCCCCTGTGACATAAACTTTTCCCATGTAAGAATTTCCTTCCATAATTATTATTCTCTACTCAGTCACCTAAGTCCTGATCCATGAATCCCACACACACACAACCTTTTACTTTCTACAATTTCTCCTTCATCGTAATCACCGTACAATAAGCACTCCATTCTTCATAAAACCTAACACAATAAATCACTGCAGGAAACATCACCCATAAATCACTTTCTTTCTTACCAAACTCCATCTCTCATTCTTTTAAATCCAGCGGTCCTGACTTCTCCCATTAAACCAAAACCAAATTTAATAATCCTATTTCCCTTCTTCTACCATTCCTAACAGAAGAAACCTATTCACTGCCCACACTTTTCCTCACTTTCCTATAACCTTTCTCTCAACGTAATCCCCGCTAAAACCATGCAGCCATACACACAGCTATATCTTTTACTCTCTCTCGGGTACGTTGCACGAGCCATACAGGGGTTTCTTTTCCCATTTTTGCTCTAATTTACTTCTCTCACAGTGCTCAGGAATTACTAAAGTGTAATGAAAATTCTAGAAGAATGTAGAAGCTTCTTAGATAGAAGAATTGAAATGTAATACAAGTTCTAGAATATTGTAGAAAAGCCTAAGATAGGAAGAAAAATCAAGAATATTCTACATAGGTAAAAATTTAGAACATTCCACATAAGTTGTGGCTAGTATGTTCTAGAATAATCTATGGGTCTATAAATACCCATGAACTCTACCATTTGTAAGCAAGCCAATATCTACCATTTGAATGAAGCCAACATCTACTACAACTAAAGACAACAACACTTCTTCCAACTACTACTTCTACACTCAACTATCTCTACATTTTCTTTATCCCATCAAATATTCCTTTCACAACCTCAAAATACTAACAGTGATATCAGAGCTACGTTCGGTCATCTACTGGGCGTAGATAGAATTTTCAACTACCTCAAACAAAACTATAACTCATTCTACTACTTCCAAATATATTCTAAACACATGGCTACTACTAATCAAACATCATCAATTCCAGTACTTATTTTCAAAGGAGAAAATTATGATTTTTGGAGTGTCAAAATGAAGACATTCTTCCGCTCTCAAGATTTATGGGATATCATAGAAGAGGAATTCACTATTCTAGAAGACACCTCTACTCTTACTACAGCTCAAAAGAAGGAGTTGAAAGAAAACAAGCAGAAGGATTCAAGGGCTTTATTTGTTCTTCAACAAGCAGTTGATGGCACAATTTTTCCAAGGATAATTGGTGCCACAAGTGCAAAACAAGCTTGGAACACAATACAAGAGGAGTTTTAAGGAAGTGACGAGATACGCAATGTTAAACTTCATTCTCTAAGACGAGAGTTTGAATTATTAAGAATGAAAGAATCTGAGACCATTAAAGACTACTATTCTAGAATAAAAGAAATAGTTAGTCAGATGAGAGCCTATGGGGAAAATATTCTTGACAAAAAGATCGTTGAAAATTTTTTAATTTCTATTCCCCAAAAATATGATGCAATCGCAACCGCGATTGAACAAATAAAAGATTTGGCTTCATTGTCAGTCACACAACTAATGGGTTATCTTGAAGCTTATGAACAAAGATTGAAAAGGCATGAAGAAGACTCAGTTGAAAATGCCTTTCAATCAAAACTAAAATTATGGTCTCAGAATAAAGAATATGAAGGAAATAAAAGTAGAGGAGAATTTTCTAGAAATAAAGAAAATTCTAGAAACTTCTCTATGACTCGTCAAGAAAAATATCTTCCATGTGGCATATGTAAAAAGACAAGTCACTTGGAAAAAGATTGTTGGATCATGGAAAACCTCAATGCCACTATTGCAAGAAATTTGGTCACGTAGAAAAGTATTGTTGTAATAAAAATAAGCATCAAGCAAACTTTGCGGAAGAAGATAATTAGGAGAAACTCTTATTCTACACCAATCAAGAATCTCCTAGTAGAGAAGGAAGTTGGTACTTGGATAGTGGATGCAACAATCACATGGCGAAAGATCAAAGAATCTTCAAAGACATTGATAAATCTGTCAATGTCAAAGTTCGGCTAGGAAATGGCACCATAGTGGAGTCTCGAGGCAAAGGAACTGTCATGGTGGAGACAAAGAAAGGTACGAAATTAATCAAGGATGTTTTACTAGTTCCCAATCTTAAAGAGAATCTTTTAAGTATTGGCCAAATGATGGAGAATGGATATTCTCTTCATTTTGAGAAAGATACATGCAAAATTTATGATAGTAAAATGATAGAAATTGGCCAAGTAAAAATGGAGAAGAGAAATAGAAGCTTTCCTATAAGCTTCAAACCTTGAACTAATATTTCCATGAAGGTAGAAGTTGATGACTCATGGCTTTGGCATAGGAGATTTGGACACTTCAACACACATGCCTTAAAGCTTTTATATCAGAAAAACATGATGAGAGATCTTCCATGCTTGAAAGAGAATAATGAATCATGCGAAGGATGTCTCCTCGGAAAACAACACCGATTACCATTCTCGACAGACAAAGCATGGAGAGCAAAAGACTTATTAGAGTTGATTCATACCGATGTTTGCGGACCAATGAGAACACCTTCACATCATAACAACATGTATTTCATCCTCTTCATTAACGACTTCTCTAGAATGACATGGGTCTATTTCTTAAAGGCAAAGTCAGAAGTTTTTGGAGTATTCAAGAAATTCAAGGCCCTTGTTGAGAAGCAAAATGGAAAACAGATAAAAGTACTTCAAAGTGATTGTGGCAAGGAGTACACATCTCGCAAGTTTGACAAATTCTGTGAAGATAAAGGCATAGAGCGACAACTTACAGTCGCATATACTCCACAACAAAATGGTGTGTTAGAGAGAAAGAATCGCACAGTTATGGAGATGGCAAGATCAATGCTAAAAGAGAAAAGTATGCCTAACATTTTTTGGGCTGAAGTAGTCTACACTACAGTTTATATTCTAAGCAGATGTCCAACTAAGGCAGTCCAAGACAAGACTCCTATTGAAGCCTGGAGTGGAAGAAAGCCATCAGCTAAACGCCTACGAGTTTTTGGATCTATCTGCTACATACATGTTCCGTATCAAAAGAGGCACAAGCTTGAAGACAAGACTATACGAGGAATATTTTTGGGATATAGCACATAGTCAAAAGGCTATCGAGTTTATAACCTACAAACAAAAAAGCTTATCATCAGTCGAGATGTTGAAGTTGATGAAAATGCTTCTTGGAATTGGGAAGAAGAAAAAGTTGTTAAAAGCAACATTCTACTTCCAGTGCAACAATCTCAAGAAGAAACTCAAGAAGAGGTAGAAAATTCAGGTACGCTTTCTCCACCTCCACAACAAGATTCTTCACCTGAATCTAGACCAAGAAGAGTAAGATCTTTGGTAGACATATATGAAACTTGCAATATGGCCATGATTGAGCCTAATTGTTATGAAGAAGCATTAAAGCAAGAAGTATGGGTCAAGTCTATGGAAGAAGAGATTAAAATGATTGAGAAGAATAACACTCGGGAACTCGTAAATTGTCCTCATGGAAAAGACATCATTGGAGTCAAATGGATATATAAAACAAAGCTCAATCCTGATGGAACTATACAAAAGCATAAAGCAAGATTGGTTGTCAAAGGCTACTCACAGCAACCAGGAATAGACTACAATGAGACATTTGCTCCAGTTGCTCGCTTAGATACAAATAGAGTTTTAATAGCTCTTGCAGCACAAAAAGGATGGAACATCTATCAACTGGATGTCAAGTCAGCCTTTCTAAATGGGGTGCTCGAAGAAGAGATTTATGTTGAACAACCACAGGGCTTCATAAACAAAGGCAATGAAGGCAAAGTACTAAGACTTAAAAAAGCATTATATGGCCTGAAGCAAGCTCTTCGAGCATGGTATAGGAAGATTGATAAATACTTCATCGATCAAGGATTCAGGAGGAGAAAGAGTGAGCCAACACTATATATTAAGGCACAAGGTCAGTACCATCTCATTGTCTGTATATATGTCGATGATCTTATCTATATGGGAAACAATATAGAGATGATGAAAGAATTTAAAGAAGACATGATGAAGACATTTGAAATGACCGACCTTGGCTTGATGAACTATTTCCTCGATATAGAGGTGAAACAAGAAAAGGAAGGTATATTTATCTCTCAAAAGAAATATATTGAAGCTCTATTAAAGAAGTTCAAGATGAATGGTTGTAAACCTGTCACTACTCCGTTGGTGGTACAGGAGAAGCTACAGAAAGATGATGGAGCACAAGAGGCAGATGCATCATGCTACAGAAGTTTAATTGGAAGTCTTCTCTATCTCATAGCCACACGACCAGACATTATGTGTGCTACAAGTCTTCTATCAAGATTCATCCAAAAGCCAAGTCAGATTCATTATGGAGTAGGTGATGAGAGGGTCGCACCTCCCACAAAAGTTGTTTGCAAAATTAATGCAGTATAGACTAGGAAGTGACTCCTAGGTCGTCTCTTAAGGATCAATTTTGGTTCAGTCTCAGATCTAACACAAAGTGGGGGGGTTGTGAATTTTTTTTTGATGTGGGAAAATTAAACTAAAATTAAAACTGTGCAGAAAACGTAAAACGCAAAAGTAAATCATGAGTAAAATCATAAAAACAACGTTTGGAAATACGATGAACAGTAAAATGACGATGACCGAATTTAACGGTGCAGAAAATAGTAAACGGTAAAATAAAATAGACAATAAAATGAAAGCACTTAATTGAAAATGGAATTCATCAAAAATCACTGAAATCAAGCATAAACCTGTCCAGCTCTCTTATTTCTGAAAATATGACCAAAAGCATGATTTCAAGCTAGTTTCTAAGTGTTAAAGGTTGCTTTTAGTATAAATTTTAAGCATAAAAATAACAGTTTTTCAACTGTTATCACTTGCCGTCCAACTTGCTTTCAACGTCTGATAAAGACTGGGCAACAACATCATGTACGCCCCTCACTAGAGGATGCGCAATATTGTTCTCATTATAGAAATTAGCATAATAATTAGAGTACCATGCAGAAGGAGAATCATAATTAGAGGCACTCGCAGAATAAGCACTATTCACAAAATTAAAATAGGTAGACATCTAAAAAGAAAAATACTAAAAATTACGAAACAAATAAAACACAGGACAATTTTTTTTAATTAACAGAAAAAAATACATACGACACGCATACAGAAAATAGAACATCACATCACAACAAAAGATAAAACACAACAAAACATAACATATATAAACATAACATTTATTAACAAAACAGAAGATCTAAAACAAAAACCTGAAACTGAACTGACAGCGGCGCCAAAATTTGCTGAAGGTGTCGTTGCCGCCTACAAAAATATAAAACACAAAACACGCAAAACACATATATTAACAAAACAAAAATTTACACAACAAAACCTGAAACTGAACCTCCATTGATCCCCGGCAGCGGCGCCATTTTTGTTGAAGGGGTGACGTTGCCGCATACAAAAAACCTATAACACAAAAAACACAACAAATATTAACAGAACAATTAATCCAAAACTAAACCAACCATTTGATCCCCGGCAACGGCGCCAAAATTTGATGAGAGGGTCGCACCTCCCACAAAAGTTGTTTGCAAAATTAATGCAGTATAGACTAGGAAGTGACTCCTAGGTCGTCTCTCAAGGACCAATTTTGGTTCAGTTTCAGATCTAACAGGAAGTGGAGGGGGTTGTGAATTTTTTTTTATGCGGGAAAATTAAACTAAAATTAAAACTGTGCAGAAAACGTAAAACGCAAAAGTAAATAATCAGTAAAATCATAAAAACAACGTTTGGAAATACGATGAACAGTAAAATGACGATGACTGAATTTAACGGTGCAGAAAATAGTAAACGGTAAAATAAAAGAGACAATAAAATGAAAGCACTTAATTGAAAATGGAATTCATCAAAAATCACTTGAAATAAAATATCTGAACCGTACAAAATGAAACGAGAAACTGTGACACATTTAGAAATAAAAAACTACAATTGTGCACTGTTTGGAAATGGAAAAACCGAGAGGGCTATTGGAAGAGGAAGAGGCGAGAGCCTCCTCCCAGGCCGTGACTGTCCTAAGAAGTGTGGTCCCCCTTGTTATTCCAAATGCTTTGGTTGATGCTTGCCAAGAGAATTGTCATATGGGGCTCTTCCAAATAATAATGTTGTTGAGAAAACCGTGAGGTGCAGAGGTGCAAATGTGGCAGCTTATTTTTTTCACTTGTTAATTGATGAAATCAATGAGTTGCAAGGTGGAATGTGAGCTGGATGTCACTCCAAATCTGCTGCTCCCTTACGTGGAAATTGTCTCCAAATGGTCATGAATTTTTGCCAAGCCATCAAGTAAAAACCGTGAGTGGTGGCCCCCTCCATTTTGCTTCTTAAAATCAAGAATTGATGAGATAGTTTGACACTTTTCACGTAAGAAAATGAGGCCATGTGTCCGTGGTTTTTGATGCTCCAAACTGTGATATGAAGTGTTGAATCCTAGCTTAAGAGTGTTGGGAGGTCTTAACACCGTCCAATGATCAATTCCAGCCACCACAAGTACCAAACAGCAAGCAAACAATGCAAACAGATTAGAAGTCACTCAAACAGTAAGCACTGGACTGACATAGGGGAGTAAAAAAAATACTGGGAACAGCACAGAACGAATTTGAACAAAATAAAAACTATATGTGAAAATAGACATCCAGACGAAATTATGAAAAAAAATTTCATGGAAAACGGATAAGAATTGAACTCGAACGAAGACACACAAGTTGACACAACATTCACGCAGCACTGTGCGAAAATTGAAATGGCTGAGATGCATTGGGCTCAATTGCCATTTCTCATTTAACCTTCAAATGTCCCAAATTGTATTTACAAAATTTTCCCTGCAATTACTAATTCAAATAATTAGCTCAGATAACTCAAATTAATTAAAATAAGAATTTCTGATCGAATTAAGCACAATTAAGAAAAATGGGAAAATACTGGACAATTAAGCATAATTCCCCGATTAATTTTAGTACAATAAACTAAGTGAAGTGAAGAAAATATTGGTTCATCAGTAGGAAAAAGAATTTTAAGATATCTACAAGGCACAAAGGAGTTTGGTATATGGTACAAAACCATGACTAACTCAAGGATGATTGGCTACATAGATAGTGATTGGGAAGGATCAATAGATGACATGAAAAGTACGTTAGGATATGCTTTCTCACTAGGATCGGGTATTTCATCTTGGGCATCAAAGAAGCAAGCAACTGTGGCACAATCAACAGCAGAAGCAAAGTATGTAGTTGCTGCTGAAACCACGAGTCAAGCAATATGGCTACGAAGAATACTTGAAGAAATGGGTGAACCACAAATCGGCAATAGCAATAACAAAAAATCTAGTCCATCATCAAAGAACAAAACACATAGAAATTAAATATCACTTCATTCGAGATGAAGAGACAACTAAACAAATACGAATCGAGTACTGCCCAACAGAAGACCAAATTGCAGATATATTTACGAAGGCATTACCAAGACCAAGATTTGAACTACTGCGCATAATGCTTGGAGTTACCGAATTTACATTAAGGAGGAGTATTAAAGTGTAAACAAAAATCTAGAAAAATGTAGAAGCTCCTTAGATAGAAGAATTGAAATGTAATACAAGTTCTAGAATATTGTAGAAAAGCCTAAGATAGGAAGAAAAATCATAATATTCTACATAGGTAAAAATCTAGAACATTCCACATAAGTTGTGGCTAGTATGTTCTAGAATAATTCATGTGTCTATAAATACCCATGAACTCTACCATTTGTAAGCAAGCCAATATCTACCATTTGAATGAAGCCAACATCTACTACAACTAAAGACAACTACAACACTTCTTCCAACCTCAAAATACTAACAGGAATCATGATGCACCCACTCAATGATTCTCACGGTTTCTCTCTTAGAAACCCCTAATACGTATCCCATTCACATAAAATAGAACATGAATAACAACAACTAACCCATGAAACTATGTCCAACACCCCCAAACAACCACAAAGCACTTCAGATTACTTCCCTTACTCAACTCATGAACGTGACCAATGCAGTAAAAAATACATGAAACACACTTTCCCTGCCTAGAACTCAACTCTAAAGAATGCATACAGTACACAATCATAAGCAAAGATGGTTAGCTCCCCTTCCCTTATTGGTAGACCCACACTATCTTCCATTTCGATTCAAAATTATCTTCCATGAAGAAGAAAAAGAGCTGGAAATAGAGCTGTCAAAATGGGTAACCCGGCCCGACCCGACCCGCCCCACCACGGGTTGGTCACATATTGAGCCAACCCAACCTGACTTATTTATTAGCAAGCCGAAAAAGTTTGAACCCAACCCGACCCACCACGGATTGGTGGGTTAAACGGGTTGACTCATTGGCTCACTTAATTAACTTTTTTTTCACCCTCTTCTTCTCAGATTCTTATAACATGTTACTTTGAGAGATCAAATTGAAACAGTAATAATTGGACCAATTGATATAAAAGAAAATGAAACAAAAAAAGTATATTGTTATATATATTCTAAGCTATCAAGCATAAAGTTTTTCCAATTTAGTTTAATGAGACATACACAACCGTTTGACCAAGAAACTACATATATTTGTTAACAAAAATATATAACACAGGATAAAACTGTCAAGCTTGTAGATAGGTCTAAAAACAAGATAAAACAAATGATATATTCCTTAATTATCCAATCTATAATATTATCCATATATTAAATTCGAGTCTTGAATGGATAAATCCATAATATTATGCTCTCTTGAAGCATTTTCTTCTTTATCTCCATCTATAATATTATCTAATCTTAAATCTTAGGGTTTTATTTGTAGAGGGAAACTTTTGGAAAGACAGCAACGCGAAAGGCTTTATTGCTAAGTAAAGGTTGTGCATTTTGAATAATTAATTTAATTAATTTGATTTCAATAAAAAAAATAGGATTTGAATCATTAATTTAATTTAATTAAAAAAAATAGGTAGGTTGGTGAGCCAACCTGACCCACCACGGGTTCAACCCGTGTGAGCCGGGTAAAAGTTGACTCACATAAAAAATTTTGCATTTTTTTCCAACCCAACCCAGCTCAGACCCGTGGTGAGCCGGGTTGGCTCACGGGTTTCAACCCATTTTGACGGCACTAGTTGGAAAGCTCCTCTAAAACGACTATGCAACCAAAAATAGGGAGAAGAGAAACTTTTTCTCTCTCCTTCCCTATGTATTCTTCATGCACGGAGAAGAGATTAAATCTCAACTCATATTGACTCAAAATCCCCCCTTGGCCCCACCTGCTTTTCACTCAAAACGATAAGCAAAATGAAACAAAGTGTGGATATAGCAGAAGTTCGAACACGGAACACTTCACAGCAAGAAGCACTAACCGCACAAACAAATCTACCACTAAACCCCAATTCACTTCACTGAAGTAATGTTAGAAACAATAGTATATAAACATTTACCCTAGATATTTTCAAAAATTACAATAAAATTAATTTAATAATTTTTCATCCTTTTTCTTAACATTTCCACTACCCAATGCCATACCTAAAATAAATATTTAATATTAAAAAATATAATAATAAAATTAAAGGTATTTTTATTTTATACGGGTCTTACAACCTTGATCATTCATTTGATTTAAGGTGTATCATTGTTGGGAGCTATATTCTTCATTAACATTTGTTCTGACTTGTGTTATAAAATGGGCATTTGACCTTGGTGGAGAAGCACACAAAACTACAAAGAAGATAAGGAAGTTTGCCTTGTTCCATGTTGAAGATTTGAGGACAAATCCTTTTCAAGAGGGAGGGGATGATGGCATACCCCTTGCTATGACCTAGCACATTCATGAAGTTTTGAGGAATCTATGGAAGATGGGCCTAGAATCTTTCTCTTGGACCATCTTAAGTCATCATGAAGATTTTTTAGAGTAAGAATAATTTTGGGCCTTGTATTTTGAGCCAAGTAGTCTAGATTTGATTTGGGCTTTGTATTTTGAGCCAAGTAGTATAGATTTTATTTGGGCTTTGTATTATGGGCCTAGTAGTGTAGGTTTCAATTGAGCCTTGTATTTTAGGCCAAGTAAAATAGGATTTTGACCAAACAAGTCAACAAAGGGCCAAGGCCCAAAGTTGACTATGCTTGGATGTCCAAAATGGGTGTGTTGACCAAGGGGTCAACATTTTGGCTAAGCTTGGAGGACAAGGGAGCAAGATTTTGTCCTAGAGATGTGGAGACTTCCCATTGGAGAGTTTTCCTCCTAGTTAGTGGCCATGTGTCACTCTAGGAATGGAGACTTTTTCCATAGGTAGTGGCCACATGTCACTCTCTGATTTGAGAGGATTTTTGCTACTTGTCTCTCTCTTATTGGAGAGGATTTCTCGTTGCTCTCCAAGCCAACCAAGGTGGCTCTTTTAGGTTAAAGTTTCAGTCCATTTTTGAGACACCTTAAGGTGTTCTGCATCATGTAATCTCACCTTTGATTTAGAGTAAAGTTATGCTGCAATTTTTGTGCCATACTACTCTTTTAAGGTCACCCTAGGCTAGAGCAACCCAAGTGGCCTCATCTAGATATTTCTTCTTCGTGAGGAGCTCCTTCAAAAACTTTGCATACGAAGGCATTTGTTGCAATGCTTCAGAGAAAGGTATGGTGATTTCTGATGAACAAATCTTCAATCCCTGAAAATGGAGTCAAAAACTTGTTAACCCTCGGCAAGTGTAACCGAATCGTATCAAGTAATAAACCTGGTAAGACCAAGTATCGTTCTCCCAATGGACTCACGGCCTAGACAGTTGTGTGTTTCGTTGATTATCTAAAATTTGTGAACAAATTCTTACAGGTTTAAATGCAAAATATTGAAAAGTAAATATGTATGCATGTATTGATCAATGGGAAAGAAGAAACAAAACACGTGATTTGAATTATATGAATGAATATGCTGTTGGGGTTTATCAATTTCATCCTATCCACTCTCTTGTATTTAGGAATTCATCATTATTTTCATTAATGTTAATGCCACTTTCTAAATTACTTTAAACCCGATGTCTCGACGAAGAAAGCCTAATCATAATCACTAGTTTACAATGTCTTGTCTCCCTAGCAATTAATCATGCATTATAGTGAACAGAAGCTTAAAGGCAACCAACTGTCATACTCCTATGTCTAGGTTTGTAATATACTATTGGAAGAATTCCCCAGATCGTGATTTGTAAGATATCTCTCAATAACAATCCTAGGGAGAGAAGAGGAGAGTTGTCACATCCCCAAATCGTCCAACCCTAGGAGTACGAAATCTCCTAATACTTACAAATCATAAGATTTATGCCATACATGAATAAAATATCACAAGCATTTGAGCTAAGAAGAATATCTCTAAAATTAATGAAAGAAAGCATGTATCATAAAAATGATCTTGAAGAACAAATTCCATACAAGAGAGTTTCTAAGGATTTACATTGATTCCCCAACAACAAAATAAGTTTAGTTCTCCATCGTCATGGAAGAACTAGATCAACAATGGAATTAAAGAATGGAAGAGATAGAAAAACTCGAGAAAGAAAAGAGGAGAGCCGTCACCATCTCCAATTCTACCCCCAAAGGGTGAAAAGTGTGTTTCTGCTTCGTTCCAACCAAAGATACGAACCCTAGAACGTCCTAAAGCTTATATACTATTCTAAAAAATACAGAAAATTAGGCCCAAGCCCATCAAAGTGCCGCTCAGCGGTAAATACCGCTCAGCGGTAATAGCGCATGACCAATTCTTCTCCTCAGCGGAATTTCTCGCCTCAACGGTGCCAATGGGTCCTTGAGAGTGTCGTTCAGCGATAATTTGCGCTGAGCAGTACTTGCGGTTTCTCTTCTTTTACACTTTTTGCGTCCTTTTCTGATTCCATCTCTATCCCTTTTCACTTCTTTCATCAATTTCATCTAAAAACCTGCAAAAACAAGGAAATCAAGCATAAAACCTGCCCAACTCTGTTATTTCCAATAATTCAACAAAATCATGAGTTCAAGCTAATTTCTAAGTCATAAAGGTTGTAATTGAAGTAAATTTTAAGTATAAAAATAATAGTTTTTCAACTGTTATCACAACCCCAAACTTAGAACTTTGCTTGTCCTCAAGCAAATAAGATGTAACTCAGTCTTCTACCAATCCATTCAATGGTTCACCACATTCAAAAATCCTTCTTTCAAGACAAGTAAGTACTCAATTTAGCTCATCATCAAGACTTCAATCAAGATGTGCACATGCTTTTAGTGTTCACTCAAACACATACTATCCAACAAATGCTATTTTCATGAATGATCAATTAACTAAGCAAAGATGTTCTTATGTGTTCATGGAATCTATCCTTACTAGATAAAGTGTTTCACTCAAACACACAAGTGTATCGGAGATATTCACTCTACTATTACAATGTCACATGAATCAACTTTGCCTATCATTTAACCATAATAAAAAACACTTACAAGCAAACATCATCACAAGGACTTTTCAATGGCTTATAATGTGGTTGGGCTAACAACAACAATTGGTTTTTCTGGATCACAAAACCCTTGAGTTAAGAGAATCATCTAAACACAACCATTCTTGATTATTCCCAACTTTCTTTTGCATTGAGCTTTTCTTTTCTTTTTCTTTTGCTTTTCACATGCTTAACTTTTGGCTCAATGCTTTTTATTTTCCTTTTCTATTTTCCAACAACCCCAAACTTGAACATTTATCAATACAACAAAATATTTTCATCTTAACTCAAGGTAAAGTTTTTCAAAAGGGTTTTCAAATTATGTTCATGGCAAAGGGTTCAAAGGATAGAACACATTGTGTTCTCTTTAATTGGGCTAAATTCATGCATTTGGCTAACAAAAAGGGTTTCCAATAAATGGCCTTGATCATATGATGCAAACAAGCAAATGATTCAATCATAGCAAACTTGGGGAAAGTCATTCATGCTTTCAAAGTAATAGCATTCAATCACAGCAACTCTGGAGCTCAAAACCTCACATATAAGCTCATTCACATTCCACGTATAACATCCTTCTTAGAATCATAATCACAATCACAACATCTTGCATTTGTTCACAAAGCTTGTGAACCACCTACATAAGCATATACTAGGCACAATCTCAACATCAATCAATATCAAAGCATCATCAAGCATTACTTATCACACAATAGTCACAAGCAAACCATCATAACAGAGAAAGTTTCAAATTGAGTAATCAATCCTATTCTAAAAATAGAAGTAAATAAGTTCACAAATTTAAAACACTGTATAGAAAAGATCCTGCTCTAGTGCTGATAGCATCCATCAGTAAATGTTATCTCAGCTCCTCATCAGCCTGTGTTGTCATCTGTATCTTCCTCCTCTTCATTATGTTCAGCATCCTCAAATGCGTCATCATTATCATCATCTTCATCTTCCTCCATAGCTGAAGCTTCAGCTGCTCCAACTCTACTGGCCTATGCCTGCTCCTCTTGCCATGTTATCTTGGGCAATGAGGAAGTGTTGCTCATGCTTGCGGGAAAGGAACTTGCTGGAATAGTGTTCATATGGTTCCTTCTCCTTCCTTTTGAATACTGTAGTCTTGAATCTCTTGTCCGATGAGGAGGCCATCCCTACATCAAACACCATTCATAAAACCACAAGAAACATCATTAAGCATTAGTAAACCACAAACAACACCCTGCAATCATTCCTAATCACCGCTGAGGGCAATCAAAACACCTCAGCGCAACCTAACCCCAAACTTGGATGGAACCCTAGTGAGAAAGTGAGTGGAATAGAGGTTTTGTAAATGGGGATCAAGGGAAAGGTGTAGAGAACTCTTGGAAAAGTGTTTAAGAGTGTGTGGGAGGAAAGAAATCTGAAAATAAAACCAAAACCGCACCCAAGGTATAAAAATACCCTAATGGACTCCAGTCCCGCTAAGGGCAACCCAAAAACCCATGTTGTAGTGATACCGCTCAGCGGAAATTTCCGCTAAGCGGCACTTGCGTGACATACTCTCTTTCTTCCTAGCCTTCCCTAGGTACCTTATACTCATGCCTCTCACTCACTTCATGCATTTAAGTTCTCAAATCACTCATACTTTCAATCCCTAACATGCAACTAAAGTAGAATCACAACAAACAAACAAAATATAGTAAATGAACTGGGTTGCCTCCCAGGTAGCACTTGTTTAACGTCATGAGTCTGACCCAAAATCCACCAACACCCATCAGTAGGTGTGACAAACCTAGTATCCTTTAGTAGATACTTAACCACCTAGCATCCATCAGTAGATGTTATACCCTGTAGAAAAAATTTATAACTAAAACAAAAATAACAAAAGTTCATAATTACATCACCAAACCAAAAACAAAAGTTCTTAAATCATTGGGTTGCCTCCCAGCAAGCGCTCTTTTAATGTCATTATCTTGACCCAATAAAGCTCAAGTTCCATCTTCTTTTTCTTCTTCTTTCTACTGAACTTCTTCAGAAATTTGATCAAACCAGGAACCTGTTGCAATGTCTCAATCATAGGAACTTTAATCTCCAATTTCTTGAAGATTTCCATGAATGACTTAAATTTCTTTTCCTTCCTATGATACATCTTTGGATGACGAAAGGGTTTTTCATATGATTCTCTCTCTCTTCCTCTCGTCCTCTTTCTCTTTTCTCTCACTTTCTTGTTCCTCTTTTTCTTTTCTCTTAGTTTTTTTCTTCCCTTCTCTTTTTCTACTCAACTTCTATATTTTCACACACATTCTCTTTTTTTCTTGTCTCTCAACCACTTATTTTTCTTTCTCTTTATCTTTATCTTTCTCACTCAACCTTTTTATTTCTTTTTCCTCTATCTTTTCCTCATCTCTCTCTATCTTTTCCTCATAAAAAATATTGTCACTTTTAGTGACAATGGCTTGACCTTCCTCCATAGGGTTAACTTCAGTATTAACCTCAACATCTTCCAATCTCTTAGTTATGCGACCAATATGCATTTCTATCCTTTTACATGATGCTTCAATTGTTTTCTGAGTAGAGATGGAATTTTGCAAAAATCGTTGAAAGGTGTCATCCAAACTTTCTGATAACGAGCTTTGTTGCTGCCATTGTTGTTGTGGTTGGTTCTCAAATTGTTCGGCAGCTTGCCAAAATTAGCTTTGATACATGCTTGAGTGAGGGTCCCACCAGTGGTTGAGATTACTTTGGTAGAATTGAGTGCCCATATAGTTAAATTCTTGTCCGAATTGCATCCTGCAAGCGTTAGGCACAAAACCCTAGAAACAATTGTTAGCACAAAAAGATAGAAAAGAGAAGAAATAATCAAAGGATATAATTGAAAAGATAAGAAGATAGGAAATAAAAACAGAAAAACCGAAAAAAAAAACCAAAAATAAAAACAGAAAAACAAAATTCAAAACAAGTCAACAATAATAAGAAATCACACAAATAGACTAGTTAAACCACGAGTCCCCGGCAACGGCGCCAAAACCTTGATGAACAAATCTTCAATCCCCGAAAATGAAGTCAAAAACTTGTTAACCCTCGACAAGTGTAACTGAATCGTATCAAGTAATAAACATGGTAAGACCAAGTATCGTTCTCCCAAAGGACTCACTTGTTTCATCAATTTCATCTAAAAACCTGCAAAAACAAGGAAATCAAGCATAAAACCTGTCCAATTCTGTTATTTCCAATAATTCAACAAACTCATGAGTTCAAGCTAATTTCTAAGTCATAAAGGTCGTAATTGAAGTCAATTTTAAGTATAAAAATAACAGTTTTTCAACTGTTATCAATTTCCAATTTCTTAAAAGTCTCCGTGAACCGCTCAAGCTGTTTTTCTTTCTCCTTCCTTGAATAGGTCTTTGGATAAGGAAGAGGTTTTTCAACATCTTTTTCTTTTTTTCTCTCTTCTCTCTCCTTTTTTTTCTCTTCTTTTTCTTTTCTCCCTTCCTCTTTTTTCTCTTTTTCTTTTCTCTCAACCTCACCTCTTCTCTCATCATTCTCTTCTTCTTTTTAATTCAACTCAACTTTCTATTTTCTCTCATCTTTTCTCTCATCTAAAATCTTGCCACTTCTAGTCATAATTGCATTGCACTCCTCCTTAGAGTTAGCTTCAGTATTAGCTCGAAAACTCCGGTCAGGCATCTCCTCCAACTTCTTAGCCAATTGGCCAACTTGTATCACCAAATTTCTAATGGCAGCTTCAATGCTTTTATGGTTGGAGATAGTCACCTGCATAAATTATTGAAGAGTATCTTCTAGCTTTGTTTATCTCTCATTTAGCACAGATACTTGTTGCCATAGTGATGGTTGTTGTTCTGGTTGATGAGTCAATATTTTATTGATTTCACTTAGTTTATTGTACTAGAATTAATCGGGGAATTATGCTTAAATGTCCGGTATTTTTCTGTTTTTGCTAATTGTGCTTAATTTGACCAGAAACTCTAATTTTAATTAATTTGGATTATCTGAGCAAATTATTTGCAGGGAAAATTTTGGAACATTTGGAGGACAACAAAATAAATAAAGTGTTGATTTTATTGCAACATGCAAAGGAGGTGCAGATTTCATTTTAGGAGGTTCACATGGAGATGGACTTTCTAAAAAGAAAGCACACGCGGACAGTAGGATTCATTTGGGCTTGGAGAGGGTGTGCTGGATGGAATGAAGGGGTTGACGTCCAGCAAAGAAGAGAGCTCAAGTCCAGAAGCCTTCAGGTCCAGCCGCGAGAAGGCATTGAAGATTCTTTATCACTCAGGAAGCATAGGATATTGTGGGACGGGATTCAAGAAAGAGCTGGAGAAAGAAGGCACCACGGCCCATGGCAGCAAGGCGTCTAGCTTGGGAGGTGTCACGGCCTGCCATTGGCACGTCCAAGACGTCACGGCCTGTCATTGGCACGTCCAAGACGTCACGACCTGCACAATTCAAGCTGCACACGGCCTAGGGCCCATGGAGAATTCATTTTGGCAAAGCATTCTGCAAACCACATATTTTGGAATCAAAGTGGGGGCCACCTCCTAGGATTGGAGAATTTTTCTTTGACTTTGAAAGAGTAAGCCGTGAAGCTGGATGGAATAAGGGGGTCACACTTGTTGAAAGATCACGGTTTCTTTGAGAGGCATGGCAGCACGCACGTCCAACAGCTTGGTTGCAGGTCCAGCACGTCTAGGAGAGAAGCGGTCCAGCAGGGGGTGATGAACAGCAAAGCAGGTCCAGCAGCTTGGAAGTGGTGTGAGTATTGGAGCATAGGGTGACGGGCAGCAAGCATGGGAGGAAGTGGCACGTCCACGTCCTTGGGTTTTTTTTGGCTTGAATGAAAGTTTGGAATTAATGAAGAGAGAGGTGTGAAGTGTTCAGCCACCATCAGCACACGTATTCGGCCCAGTCCGAGAGGTGTGATGGAAGGCCTGCTTTCACGCGGAGAATGGGAAGCACTTTGGAGGTGGCATCCAACAAAATGAAAGCACGTGGAGCTGGAAGGGAGTCCAGCAATTGCACGCAGGAGGCAACACGCGGAAGGAACTCCAAAAAGAAAATGCATCCAGCTGACACACGTCCAGAGCAGCTTTGAATTGCAGAAGGCCCAGTAGAGAGAAGACTTCACGCTTCCAGGAGCTGATCCACGGTCCAGCAATTGAAAGAAGAGAGTCCAGCATTCCACACTGGTAGCATCGAGCAATTGACAGCACGTGGAAGAGAAGTGTTGAGGTGGCAAATGAAGAGGAGTCCAGCAGCATGCGGTGGCCCATGAGAACGTTCCAGCAAAGGGGGTGGTGCGTGAAGAAAGAAGCACGAGCAACAACATGAAGAAGGAAGTCCAGCACAGCTTCACCATGCGGTCCAGCAGCCAGTAGCAGCAACACGCTGATCTCAATGGGCTGGACTTCACGCTCCCAGCTGATTCACGTAGTGATGACAAATTTATGAACACAAATTTATGAACACAAAAGAGGAAAAACCCTAACTAATGATGAAAGAAAGCATGGGTCTTAAATATAAGATATAAACACAAATTCCATATATAAGAGTTTCACAAGACTACATTGATTCCCCAACAACAATACAAGGTTTAGTTCACCATATTCATGGTGAAACTAGATGAATAATAATGGAAGAATGAAAGATAAAACCCTAAAAAGGTGAAGAGGTAGCCTGAGCATCCAAGATCCTCCTTCAAAGGGGTGGAAGAGAGAGTGTTTGATTCGTTTCTGCCAAAGATACAAACCCTAGGAAACCCTAAAGCTTATATACTATTCGTAAATTACAGAAAATTAGGCCCAAGCCCAAAAATAGTGCCGCTCAGCGGTAAAGTACCGCTCAGCGGTAAGTGCGTGAGTTGGTTTCTTCCCCTCAGCGGCCATTTTGCCCCTCAGCGGATCCAACGTGAACTCCTGAGTGCCGCTCAGCGGTAAACTGCCGCTGAGCGGCAGTTGCGGCTTCTCCTTTTGCACTTTTTGATGTCTTTTCTGATTCCATCTCTCTCCTTCTTCACTTCTTTCACCAAATTCACCTTAAAACCTGCACAAAAACACTGAAATCAAGCATAAACCTGTCCAGCTCTCTTATTTATGAAAATATGAACAAAAGCATGATTTCAAGCTAGTTTCTAAGTGTTAAAGGTTGCTTTTAGTATCAATTTTAAGCATGAAAATAACAGTTTTTCAACTGTTATCACAACCCCAAACTTAGAACTTTGCTTGTCCTCAAGCAAACAAGATGTAACTCTATCTTCTACCAATTCATTTAATGGTTCACTCATTCAAAAATCTTCTTTTCAAGATAAGTAAAAGCTTCAATCAAACTTATGACCAAGATTTCAATCAAGATGTGCACATGCTTTGGTGTTCACAAAGTCACGTAATATCCAACAAATGCTATTTTTTTATGAATGATCAATCAATTAAGCATGGATGTTCATGTGCTCATGGAATATTTCCTCACTAAGTAAAGTGTTTCACTCACACACAAGTGTATAAGAGGTAATCACTCATTCACTCTACTATCACAATGTCACATGAATCAACTTTGCCTTTCATTTAACCGCAATCAAAACATTTACAAGCATGCATCATCACAAGGACTTTTCAATGGCTTATAACGTGGCTGGGCTAACAAGAAAATTGGTTTTTCTGGATCACAAAATCCTTGAGTTAAGAGAATCATAACAACACAATTATTCTTATTTTTCCCAACTTGCCTTTGCATTGAGCTTTGCCTTTCTTTTCTTTTCTTTCTCTTTTTCTTTTCACATTTTTATTCCTTAGCTTTTAGCTCAATGCTTTTCCTTTTTCATGCTTTCATAACAACCCCAAACTTGAACATTTATCAATACCACATAAGATTTTCTACTTAACTCAAGGTAAAGCTTTTCAACAAGGTTTTTCAATTTATGTTCAAGGCTAAGGGTTCAAAGGATAGAACACAAAGTGTTCTCTTTTAGTGGGCTAACTTCATGAACTTGGCCAATAAAAAGGGTTCCAACAAACGGCCTTGATCATATGATGCAAAACAAGCAATTGATTCAATCATAGAAAACCTGGGCAAAATCATTCATGCTTTCAAAGCAATAACATTCAATCAATAAAAACTCTGGAGCTCAAAACCTCACATATAAGCTCATTCACATTTGACATACACATCCTGCTTAATCTCACAATCACAATCATAATATCATGCATTTGTTCACAAAGCTTGTGAATCACCTGTATAAGCATTTTATGTGCACATCTATCTCATCATCAATCAGTCAATAATCATCATCAAGCATTACTTATCACACAATCACAGTCAATAGCAAACCATCATAACAAACCAGGTTTCCAATAGAGTACATCAACCCTAATCTAAAACAAAAGTAAATAAGTTCAGAACACTTAAACCAACAAAAGCATAAGTTCATGATAGCATTCATCAGTAAATGCTATCTCAGCTCCTCATCAATCTGAGTTGTCCTCTGTATCTTCCTCTTCTTCCTCATCTTCATCATCTTCAAATGCATCATCATCATCAGCTTCATCTTCTTCCATCTCCCTAACTGAAGCTTCAGCTGCTTCAGCTCCTTCTCCTTGCACTGGCTCCTCTAGCCAAGCTACCACATTATGGAATTCCTCCATAGTCCACCTGTGAGCTGGAGGTGTATCATACATCCCCACAATCATCTCAGTTGTAGCCACCTGCCCTCTATGAATGGACTGTAACTGAGCACCTATAAGAGACATGTACATGTCCCTCATCTGGAACGGTTCTGCTTCATGTGTTTCAGCAGATGTCTGGCTCTGTGCTTGCCTTCTCTCTCTACGAGCACGGCGTGGTGGAACTGGCTGAGCTGCCTCCTCACCTCCACAGTACTGTCTGTAATAGGCCTCATCAATGGCTTTTCTTGGCCTTTCAAATGGTAGAGCAGAAGTGTCCACCCCAGCTATCTTGCAAAGGTGAGTGATTAAGGAGGGATGTCCTAGGGGTGCTTTGTTATTTGAGGTGTTGGCACACACACTAATCTCATCAGCTATCACCTGCCCAATATTCACATTTAACTTCCTGATAGCACAGTAGATGAAGAGTGCCCTGCTGAGAGTAATATCTGACACATGTGAACATGGCTGAATGTTGGCATGAGAAAATGCCATCCAATACTTTGCAAGAGGATTCAGATCAGTCCTCCTAATGTTTACCACTGAGCCAGATCTATTCCTTTGGAAGTGTCCTCCAGGTATACACAGTATTCTTTCTACATCCTCAAAATCAGTCCCTTCCTCCATGCAAAGAGCAAACTGACACTGCTCACCAGCCCACACAGTATCCAGGAAGTTATTGATAGAATCAAGATCATACCTGATAGCATGGCCTCTAACATAGCCCAGATAATTTTCAGCTGGATAATCACCAATCTTCTTTGCATTGGTATAGAATTCTTTTACCACAGCTATGTTGGCAGGTGCAGGATATGTGGCTAGCTTTCCCCAGTCATTCCCTAACAATTGCTCTCCAAATTGAGGAGCAAAGTTAGGTATCATTCCAGCTTTTCTTTCCATAAGGAGTCTCCTGTCTTGCACCACCTTGAAGTGCTTCTCATGTTTCCGAGAGAGAAACCTACTAGAATGGGGCTGTTCTGGTTCCTTTTCCTTTCTCTTGGTTGCCATGGTTTTCAATCTTTTTCCTGAAGAAGATGCCATTCCTGCAATCAAATACAGATACAAAACCACAGAACATGATGTTAATCATTAGTCAAACACAGAATACAACTCCTTTTCGGAGCTAAACCACCGCTGAGGGTCAGGTTTACCCCTCAGCGCCACCAGTGCCACGCATAAAATCAAAAAAATCAAATCTGGCAGAGTGCCGCTCAGCGGCAATTTACCCCTCAGCGGTAACTCTGCAGAGTTTTGAAAAACCTCTTTTTAAGCTGTCCTAACTCCACCCAAATGCAATTTTCAGTTTTCTAGATCTAAATCATGCAGTTTAATCGGTTCAAACATCAATTATATCATCAAATCATGCATAGAAATCAAAAACCCCTAAATATTCATGCTTTGACAATCACATTAAAAATTAAGAACCCTAGAATGAACAAAATGCTTTACTTACTTGGGTGGAGATACTAGATGCAATGAGAATGCTTCCAAGCTAAGATACTCTCTTCCAACCCCAAACTTGAATGGAACACTAGTGAGCAAGTGAGTGGAAGAGAAATTTTCAAGAGGGAAGAATGAAAAGATGTGGAAAACCTTGGAAAAGGTATGTGGGAGTGTTTGTGCAGAGAAGAGCCTGGAAAGAAAACCTAAAACGCAGCTTGGGGTATAAAAATACCCTAATGGGCTCGGGTCCCGCTAAGGGGAACTAAAGCCCATTTTGCGAGAGTACCGCTCAGCGGTAAGTTGCCGCTCAGCGGCACTTTAGTGAAGTGCGCTTCTCCTTCTTTTCTTAACCTACGTGCCTCCTAGACATGCCCCTCACTGGTTCCCTGCAATTCAATGTTTAAAATACTTATGCAAACCCTATTATGCAACTAAAATGAAACAAACAAAAACAATCAATCAACTGGGTTGCCTCCCAGGTAGCGCTTGTTTAACGTCACGAGCCTGACCCAAAATCCACCAACACCCATCAGTAGGTGTTACAAACTTACCAACACCCATCAGTAGGTGCAAAATTTTCTCACCAACACCCATCAGTAGGTGTTACAATCTTACCAACACCCATCAGTAGGTGTTACAAACTTAGCATCCTTCAGTAGATGCTATATCCACCTAGCATCCTTCAGTAGATGCTATATCCAAACAAGTATTTACAAAAAATAATGTCCACAAATTAAAAGTTACAAACCAAACTAAAATTAAAAGTTTTTAATTCACTGGGTTGCCTCCCAGCAAGCGCTCTTTTAACGTCATTAGCTTGACCCAGTAAAGTTCAAGTTCCTTCTTCATGGTTGATGTTGTTATCCCACCAACTCCTCAGCTGTTTCCTGTGCACTGTTTTGATTCTTCCAAAATGTGGAGATTCTATCTCTATCATCTCCTTCTCTTTATAGCCTTTCACAACCCACAACTTATTTTTGATTCTCACTGGTGTACCAAGTTGGGGTCTTCCTTTCTTCCAGTCCTCAGGAACTTTTCCTCCTCTTCCAATCTTTTCTCCTTTATGCACCTGAAACAACAAACAATGGTTACCTCTAACCTTGGGCTCTTCATCTTGATGGCTAGTCATGTGTGCATCTTGAAATGCAGCTTTATAACTAGCTTCTTCCTCCTGTGTTTGCCTCTCATCTTTAAAGACATCTACAACAACTCTCTCCTCTCGGTCCTGGAGCACCACTATACCTTCGTTTACATCAATAATAGCTTTGGCCGTTTTCATAAACGGTCTTCCAAGAATGATAGGTATCCTTTCTGTCTCCATCTTCATCACCACAAAGTCTGCCAAGAACTGGAGTTTACCCACACAAACTATAATGTCC